>RBNI01000065.1:0-45512 GCA_003990745.1 Jimgerdemannia flammicorona | reverse complement strand
AGAGGAAATAAGATGGGTATTTATACAAAATATAATTCAATGGTTGCTAAGATATAAAGCTAAATATAAATTCCAATAACTAAAACTACCAAGTTCCAGAGCTGGTATTATTTGGTATCACATCAAAATGCCGGTGCTGGAACAATTTCGCATCACCTCAGAATACCAGTACTGACATTATCCAGTGTTACATGAGAATATCAGTGCTGGTATTATCTGGTATAACAAAGAACTTAGAGCAGAAAGTTCAGGACCATGGGGGCTTCTTCATCATCATCATCATCATCATCACTGAAGGAGATGAGATCCGCAAATTTGTCATACAGATCATGTGTTTCGTGTACTTCGTGTGCTTCAGGTATGTTGCGCAGGATGACATCATCGATGACATCATCACGTTCGACAGTGGTGGGAAAATCGGGAACAAGAACTGGAGCTCTCCAGTCTATGAGGTTCTCTTCCACAAAATAGGGGACAAATGTGGGGTCTTGAGGGGATCTAACCTGGATGCTTGGGCCTTGGAATACTGAGATCAATCCTTGCAGGAATTGGTCTGGGTTGTCCTGGTGCCAGAAGTCTTCTACTTCTTCACTATTGAGGGTGATAGTGGACTGGGCTTCTGTAGCCACCCTAGCTTCTAGTGCATTGATACGGTGGGATGACAGGTCTCTGAAATCTGAGACTCTAACATACTCCAAGTTGGGGATCGACCATAGTGTATGCCTGAAGATCTGATGGATCTTCTTAGCTATCCTTGTTTCATGTATATCCATGGGAGTGGCATCTTGTAGCTCTTGGGTACTGGCCTGTGGGAACTCCCAGCAGAGGAGGTTTCCTATTTTGTACTCCTACTATATTTGGAGGCATTCAGCAGTAATGGTGATCCTTGTTTCTATTTCACAGCGGTAGAGAATGAAGTGATAAGGGTCTGCAGTGCCCAGGTAGATACTAGGAGTCCTTCTTGAGTGGGTCCTCATGGCTCTTCTGATGTCTTGGAACATCCTTTCTTTGACTGAGGTACCTTGGTGGTTCCTTGACCTTGAGGTTTGGTGGGTAGCAGGCATTTTGTTTGTGGTAAGTCTTTGAGCTATTTTGGGATTGGTGGTTCTTGTTGGTTGCTGCTACTGCAGTTCCTTGATCCTTCTTTTATATTCTTTAGGATGCTTGTGCTGTAGTCACAATGACTCATAGTTGGTCATCATTGCTTATCTCATATGCTGTATAATCTTCTTGTGCTCCAATCTGGTGGCTTGTGAGGAAAGGCTGTCTCCTGTGCTGATGTCATCATTCTGGGGTCACCATTACACTGGATTAAAATCTTTGGTGACATCACCCTTTCTTTTGTTTATTTCGCTCTTGTTTTTTTTTTCCTGCTGCACTTTGGTGATATCACTCTTTCCTTTTGCTCTCTCTCTTTTCTTTATTCTTTTTCTTTGTTCTTTTCTGCTGCATCATGAGCAAACAAAACAGCAGCCCTTAATTCGTATGTTGGTCCAGTCTATTCATTTTTCACCCTGTAATGATTATCAAAAGAGGGAGTATTCAAGGTGGAAACACACTCTCTGCTGACAATGTTAGATTCTTTCTCATATGAGCAGTACACAAGCTACTCATCGAGAGCCAAAGGGGCAATGGTAGTGGTGATGGCAGTAGTGGTAGTGATGGCAATGGCGATGGTAGTGGCGATGGTGGTGGCAATGGCAGGGATGAGGGAGAATTCTGATAATAACTCACAACAGCCCTTCAGACCTCAGAATTCACAGACCTCACAGCTATATATGTGGCAGCCTTTTTGAAGCAGCTGATAGTAGATATAGGTTGCTTACTCAGCTGCTACTTGTTTACTTGTGTTTATTTAAATTTCCCCAGCATGACCCAATTCACCTTGTACTTTTCTTAGGGTCCACAGCTCTATAGCAAGATCTGCCAACTTTATTTGCAACATCTGGTCAAGATGAAGAAAGGCTGGTGGATGTTACAGGGCATGTCTTTGATGGCTGAGCTGTTGAGTCAATGCATTGCATGATAGAGGTCTCAAAAGAAACAGAAGCAAGCCTTCGTGAGCAATCTTGTGCAACTTATACAACTTATTGGTATGCAACTCATCAGCATGCAGCTCACTCACTCACTCACTCATGTTCTTTTTCTGAAATACCCATCTCTGTGTTTTATTTAATTTCATTTTTACATGATCTCTCTCTAAAAAACACCCACACTCACATGCAACTCATCTGCATGCAATCCACTTGCATACAACCTGCCTGCACACAACCTGCCCACACACAACCCATCCACACACAACCCATCCGCATGCAACTCATCTGCACACAACCCATCTGTATACAACCTGTCTATATGTAACCTGTCTGCATGCAACCTGTCTGCATGCAACCTGTCCATATGCAACCTGTCCACATACTTATCTTGGTCTCTCAGATCAGAGCTCAGTTCCATTGGAAAGGAGAGTTCAAAGTTATTCAAGTTCAACCATGTCTGACATCTGATCAAATAGAGAAATTCAAGGGCAAGATGTTCAGCATGAGCAGTACCAGCATTGTCATCAAGGCTTGGGGGTCGATATTTGAATCAGAGCCAATCGTTCTCAACCAAGAGATCTATTGGCCAGCAGGAGTAACTAATGATGAAGAGAACCATATCATTATTAACAAACATAGAGAGGTGATTGTGATAGTGGTAAGGAATCTCTACAGTAATGAGCTTTGCTGTCACATCAATGAGATTTGTGAGAATTGTGTCAAATACTGGGTGGTAGGAAAGAGGGGGCAAAAAAAGCAAGGAGGGGGGGTTTGGATGGGAATTGAGTATACTGTAACACTGGTAAAGGGTGGGTTCTGGAGTTCTGAAATCCCCCACACTCATCTCCCTTTTTTTTTACTCTTCCCCAGATAAATTACACTCTTCACTAACATACTCTTTTTGATATAATTCTAGAGATATACAAGATTCTATACCCTTACCAGAACTTTAGAAGTGTTACTGAAGAGCAAACTACACGTGAGCATGACATAGCTTGTATGGCAATGGTGGCTATGATCTGGGGTTCTTTGAGCAGATTGATAGAGCATATGGTAGGCCAGCTTGGTGGTGATCTTGGCACAGCTGTATATACATTCTTGGTACAATTTAGTATACCATATAAGGTGAGGAGCTCTGCTTTTTTGGAGTACTACAGCCTGGGGGATTTCTGTGGCCCAGGGGTTTCTGCCCCCCCACACGTAAAAAGGACTGACCAGTTGTCATCCATTTCAGCAGGTTTCCAAGCCAGGGCTCCCAGGGCTGGACTAAGGGCAGGCATCCACCAGTACAGCCTGGCAGTATGAGGTCCTGGGCCAAGGGTTCACCCAACTGTATGCTTGTATCACATTAGGATATATTGGGCACAACATTTCTCTATCTATATACACAGATAATAATATTATCCTGGTAATGTTTTACATCCTGGAAAGGAAGGACCTAACCTGGGAGGATAGTGGCAGAGTCTGGTATAACCTCACCTACAGTTTCAGAGTCCCATTTGTGGTCAACACAGCCATCCTATTTCAACCACATGACTACCATGGCACTGTTATCTTCAAGGAGAGCTTGGGCACAACAGTTGTTGCACTCACAATGGATGATAGGCTCATCAAGACCTGGGACTGGTGGGTGGAGCAGTTTTTGTGAGGGTTAGGCAATCTTTCATGAGGATTAGGCAATCTTTCATGAGGGTTAGGCAGCCATTTTGTACAGATTGGGCAGTCTTATATAGGGGGTTGGGCTGGGTGCCTCTTCTGTAGCACTAGCTTAGCTATTATATAGAGCCCTACTGGCTGGAGTGCCCATGGAACCTGAATCAGTGATGGGGCCTGAATCTGTGGTAGACTTCAACCACCAGAAGTATCCTCCAACTACCAGAAATATCCTCTGACTACCAGAAGCACCCTCTACCCCAGACTCTTTAGTAGCTTGGAGCTGCCCCTATGCTGCTGATAGAGAACTGCAAATTTTGCATACTCTCTCTACCTGCCCCACTCATCCCGGACACTTGTGGCTTGGGGCTGCCCCTTGCTGCTAGTGGAGGACCACAAATTTTGCATGCTCTCTCTGCCGACCCTACACCCACCAACCCTGCCAACTGATCCTGCCCACTGACCTGGGCACTGACAGCTTGGGGCTGCCCCTTACTGCTGGTGAAGGGCTGCAAATTTTGCATGCTCCCACTGCCTACTCCCCTCTCTGCCTACCCCCCCCCCTGCCAACCCCCCTGATCCAGACACTTATAGCTTGGGGCTGCCCCTTGTTATCAGTGGAGGACTGTAAATTTTGCATACTCTTTCTGCCAACCCCATGCCCACCCACTGACCTACCTACTGACCCAGACACTGATAGCTTGGGGCTGTCCCTTGCTGCTAGCTGAGGGCTGCAAATATTGCATGCTTCCTCTACCGCTACTGCCAACCCTGCCCCACTTGGGCTGCAAACTCTAGGCCAAGTCCTCAGGTTTTTTTTCCCTTTTTTATTATTTTTGAAAGGTATTAAATATTCTACAAGGCCAACCAACTTATCCATATACCCCCAGGACCTGCCGAATTTTAGTGGCCCAAGCCCCACCAAGACTTCAGACATATATATGCTCAGATTATCTCAGTATTTAGCACACACCTCTTTGGGGCAATGAGGTCCACCCTACCTGAGAACACTCACTCAATGGGAGTGCTGGAGGCAGGAATTACCAGGTAGTCTCAAGCCATACCTTTTTTTTTTTTTTTTTTTTTTTATAGTCACTTGGACTCTGCCATTTTTTACCAGTCTATTGTTAAATATACAGTCTTCCACCTACTACCTAATCTCCATAGGGGGGCCTTGCCCCACTCCAACCCAAGCAAAGACCACCTTCTCCCCAACTACTCCCACCCTTCTCCCACTCTTCCTACAAATTTTCTCCACCAGATTACACCTCCGACTCTTCTGTATCTCCCAACTGAGCCACCAGCCTGTCAAGGTATCTTCTATAAGGCTATGTCACTGCTGCAACCAGACCTCCAAGCCCAGTCTCCTCCCCTCCTCAAAAACAAATAACCAGTGGCCTGCCAACCCTACTCAAATGGCCAGTACCTAGCCTAGTGTGAGCTATTCCTCCTTTCTCACCCCCCCCACCAGTCTGTCTCTCAAGTCCTCCCACTGCCCCTGTATGCCAGATCCCCTGCCCCTCACCCCCAAATGATCTTCAACAGATTGCCAAAAGTCACTAAGTATCTCACACTCCCCTAGCCAATGTTCTGGCATCTGTACAAAACCCCCTTCCTGGCCTACATTATAGCACTCCTTACAGTCAAAACAACCTCCCTCAACAAGGTAACCTGAGTGGTAATTGAGCATGACATTCCTCCTCAACATGTGCCACCAAGTCACCCAATACTTTGGCAGTATCCATCTTTTCACCTCAGCACTCTGTGTCCAAATACTCTGCCAGTCCCACTCCTTGCCAATTCCTATACCTTGCCAACCACTGGGCCACAGATCCTGGCCTGGTCCCCTCTGGCAGTCTATCCCATCACTAATGTTAAACTCAAGCAATGGAACTCTGCCTAGTAGCACCTGGTCCCATCTCCACATCTCTAGGTCCCAATCCTCCTCTCTTTCATTTCCCTGCCAATGGATCCCGATGTGGTGCACCCCCTCTGCTATCCCCCACCAGAAGCCTTTAAATCGCAATTGAGCAGTGGTCTGAAGTCCAACCAAAGACAGGAGATCATCAGTTGAATCTCTAGGCATGGACTGCCTCTCTCAAACCTTCTGCAATAGGGGAACCCAACCACCCCCTCTCAATTCCATGGCTCTCTTCAACTACCAAGCCCTCAAGCAGTGTAGCCTCTTTGGAAAGTCAACCAGTCCCAGTCTGCCACTCACTACTGGTAGGGACAAGACCTCCCAGCTTATCTAACTCCTCCTTTCAGCCCAGATTCATCCCTTGGCAAGCTTCATCAGCCTCTTTACCACCCAGGATGGGAAGTCCAGATGGTATGCCAGATACCACAACTTCAGCAGCCAGTAGACATTCAAAATTGTAACATGCCCTGCCAGGGACAGTTGATGGCCCCCCCAACTCCGTAGGGCCTCCCCCCAGATGCCAACCCACTGCTCTCACCAAAGCCTGGGTAGTACTGACCCATATACCAAAAGATAGATACCCAAGTACTGCACTGCCTCACCAGCAGGGACAATTGTTCCAATAATCTCTCCACCCACTAGACTATTGCCTAGCACCATTGTTTCACACTTATACCAATTAAGTCTCACTCCAGAGTTCTCCTCATACCACTCTACTGTCTCCTTAAGCTCCTCAACATCCGCAATTGATCCCAATCCAACCACCATGTCATCTGCAAAGGCCCCCACCTTCCACTCAATGCCAAAGATGGAGAGTCCCACTATCTTCTGCCTGATTCTATCCAATAGCGGTTCCAGAGAGAGGGCATACAAAATGGGGGACAATGGGTCCCCCTGGAGTACCCTCCTGCCCTGGGAAAAAGCCGCCCCTTGATGTCCATTATACATGAGCACCACCCTACTCCCTTCTAGTAGACTGACCATTGCTGACCAGAACTGGTGTAGAACTCCAGCCCTATCTAAAACTTTTGCCAGCCAGACTCACCTCACTCAGTTGTAAGCCTTCTTCTGGTCCAAGAAGACCAGATGCCCATCCAATCCACAAGCCCATGCCCCTTCAATAACTCCATGTACTCAGGCTGTACTATCCCTAATGAGCCATCCCCCTACAAAGCCCCTCTGCTCAATGCCCAAGATTTACTGTGCCACCTTTTGTAGTCTCACAACTACCACCTTAGTAACCAACTTTCTGTCCATATCCAAGAGTATTATCAGCCTCCAATTCTTCCAATCCTCTCACCTTCCTTTGTTCTTATAGAGCAATATCACCAACCCCATATCCTGCTCCCCCACCCATCTCCCTGTCTGTAGAATAAGATTACACAATACTATCATCTCCCCCAGTACTCCTGGGATCCTGACCATCTTCTTCCAAAAATCCCAGGGCAGACCATCTTCTCCAGGTACCATACCTGAGGTTGTCACAGCAAGAACCTGGTGGATCTCCTCCTCTTGGACTGGCAATATCAAGTCACCCATCCTATCTACCTGTGGGGATTGCTAATCTTCTAATGCATGGCCAATCGCATCAGCATCTACACCACCCTCCTCCTCACTCCACAATCTACTCCAGTGCTCCTTTAAAGATCCAAGGATATCTTGGATACCATAGACCAGGACACCATCTGAATTGAGCACCTCCTCCCACCTTTGTTGCACCCTCCTTATCCGAAGGGTCCTTGTGAGGAACTTAGAGGGCCTCTCTCCTTCCTCCAAACCCTACCACCATAGCCTAGCCACCAAGCCCTTCACCCTTGCTTCTTCCTCCTCTTGCAGCATCTGTTATAGTTCACCAACCTCCTTTTTCACTCTTATGGACCTCCAATTCTCCTCCCCCTCCAATGTCACCAGTCTTGCCCAATCTCCTAGGAGCCTAGACAGTTTACTAGAGGCCTATCTCACTTTTCGCCTCCTCTGTTTCCCAGCCTCCTTGCCAGCCTCACTCCAGTATGTCTTGGCCAATGCCTTCATTTGCATCCACTGAATACCAACTGGGATACCTTTCTGCCTCCAACTCTCTATCTGTAGTTGAATGTCTGCAGCCCACCCATCCCACCAGATTCTATCATCTAATAAGGAGGAATTGAGGTGCCAATGTCCAGGCCCATCCCCACTTCCCCCATACTGATCCTGTCCAAGAATCCCCCAGTGATCTGATCAAGAACACCACTCCACCTCCAGCAACCTCCAAACATCCAAACCCCAGCAGCTAGCCATCAGAATCTAATCAATTCTCATCTCCAAGCCTCCTGCCCAATGCATATATATCCTCCTATCCCCCCAGCACTTCCTACCCACATCCACCAGAGCACTCAACCTTTCTACTTCCTTCCATGCCTCCAGTCCTTCACTTCGACCCTCAACTCCTCGTCCTCCATCAGTTCTGTCTAACAGTGCCTCTTGAACCATATTAAAGTCTCCACCCAGTACATTCACCCCAGCCTCTGTAAGTATCCCACTCTCTCGAAGACCCTTCACCTAGTCCACACACTCACCCCATATAGCAGGGCAGTAACAAGATCCCACTGTAATTGGCTCCCATCCAGTATGTATCTACTTGCCCCAGACCAGTCTATTCCCCCAGCTCTGCATATTCCTTATCTCCCCTCTGCCTTTCCATATCAGAATCCTAATCTTGCCCAACCAAACTGCCTCATCCTCCCATTCCTTCATCCATTCCAGTTTATCCAAGTCCTTGTCACATCTGACATCCTGTAAGAGGAAGAGATCGGCCTCCAATCCCTTCAGCTAAGTAAAAATGTTCCTTCATTGAGAAGCACCCCATAACCCATTTATGTTCAGTGAAAAAATATTGGTTGTACTATTCATATTGACATATAGTGTTTTTATCCAGTCCATCCCTACTGCTCCAAGTTCATCTCTTCCTGCGCCAAGTCCAGATTATGCTCTGCAGTCACTGCCTCTTCTTCAGCCCTCTGAGCCTTCAATCCAGCCAACAGCTCATTCATCTCTCCATCTGCCTTCTCCTTAAACTCCTCTTGGTATTCTAGGCAGGCCTTCTGCCAGAGCTGCAATCTGTGTCGCTTGGCCCAACAGTACTTGGCCCTCTCATCAGCAACCTCTGCTAGTTCAGCCTCTCACTCCTTATCCACCTCATACCCTTCCTTCTCCAGATATACTGCAAGGATCTCTGCCTTCAATGCCAACTCTACACCATCGCTCTACAATATCTATGTCCAATGCTCATCACTTATTACCCTCAAGTCCACCTCCCCAAGCTCTTCAGCTGCCAGGTTATTCATCATCCTGTACATTCAAAGTAGATTTCCAACCTCCTTCCCTCCTGGGGTCACCAGTCTTCCACCATCCAACATCGTGGTATCAGCCCCGGTACTCACTGCCTCATCCCACACCTCTGGGATATCCACCAATTCCTCCTCCCCAACCTCCACCACCTGTCCCCCCTTTGCTACCTCAGGCATACCAAATTGTACTTGCTGGGCCCCCTTCATTGGCACATCTTCTCCTGCCCTGCTCTAGTAAGCTGGCCCTCACCTGATGAGAGGGGTAGGGGTAGGCGATTCTACCCAGTCCTCCTCCCAGACCTCGAATATACCATCAGCAAACAGGTTGCCACTAGCTACCTTCCTGTCCTCCTCTGTTCCTTTTTCTGCACTCCCATCCTTCTTGCCAGCCCAGACACTCGCCTTGGCACCCTCTGGTTCCACCATTCCACCAGCCTCCTTCAATAGTCAACTCCCCATCTTAGCCAGTAGCTCCTTCTGATGTTTACAGCCCTGAGCTATTTCCCATTGTCCCTTGTCTACTCTGATCCTCTTTTCATCCACTACCTCCAAGTGTGTCAACTCTACATAGGACTTCCAAGCCTTTTCCCACTGCTCCACTGCTCCACTCATCTCTTCCAGTGCCTCCAGCAAGTTCTCTTCCTTCTCCTTGCTCCCCTTCACCCTTGTCACCTTGTATAAGATCACCCTCAGACCATCACTGAAGGCCAGTCCCTCATCTTCCCTATAGCTTCTTTCTCTGCCAGCCGAATCTGCACATCCATGTCCCCAGTCCTGAGCAAGGTCCCTTCCCAGACCCTGAACCTGATATCCACTACCTTGCCATACTCCGCCATGACCTCCTCAACTCTCTTTCTTGTCTCCACTGCCATCATCATGGGCACTCCTTTCACCAGCAGTTGGACCACCCTGGGATCCCATTTCAGACATCATGCCATTGGGACACACACCTCTCCAATGATCAATCTAACCTTCAGTGCCTCCTCCAGAGGCTCCGCCTCCTCAAAACCCACCTCTACTTCCTCTAATCCTTTCAGGAACTTTATGGATGCTGCTCCAGCCACCTGCTTAGTGATAAGCCCCAGTACCATTTTCACCATCACTGCCAGGCCCTGGAAGCACAGTATCACCACAAATGCTAAGATTGATTTCTTGAGTAATAGTGCCACCACCAGGCCCATCACACTATCCACCAAGTCTCTCTACCTTCTAAGCCTCAGCTGCTCAGCCGCACCATCAGCCATCACATCTGGATTTTTTTCCAAATTGGCAGTCCTGTCACCATCAGCCATCACACCCCCCCCAGCCACTACTCCCCCAGCTCCGCTGCCCTCACCCCCAAGTGCTACTCCTCTACAAACAGTCATCATCTCCATCTCCTTGCCTTTCCTCAGCCAACTCTCCAGCTCTGTTGTCTGCTGTCTCTCCTTCACTGTCTCTGTGAAGCTCATCCTCTCAGACCCCTGTCCTCCCCTGCCTCCTCTACCTCCTCCTCATCCTCCTGCCAACAGCCCTCTTATGTCACCCCCCAGGCCAGGACCTCTCCCCACCTGCTGCCAGTCAAATGCACTAGGGTCACCCTGCTCAGTATGTACCCCAGAGTACTTGTTGTTTGCCATTTCCTTATTACCTTTCTCCAATAAACGACTTGAGAGTGTGTTGTAAAGTGTGTGTAATGTGAATGTTAGCTAAGAAAGACTTATTCCGAGCCATACCATACAGGCTGGAGAAGTCTGTTTGATGCAGCTGTAAGCCTCAGTGGATAGAGCAGTGGTTAGATTGATGGGTTAAATTGGCCCAACATCTGCCTGACAACCCACCTTCTACTAGTTGAGTACCTCTGCACCCTCCAGCAGGACCACACAGTCACTGGCAAGGTAAATGGTAAGTTCATCTATTGACAGTAGCTCTTCTACTAATGGCTCTCTCTTCCTCTTTCTGCTGAAGTAAATGTGGGATAGGAGGGATCTCTTGGCATATTCATCTGGACTTCGGCCAGAACCTTATGATGGTGCATAGTTTTTCTAGTACACTTTGATTATGGCCTGCTTGGTTCTCTCAATGAAGTGCTGCTCCCAGCCCTGATCTTTATAGTATTGTAGCTTTAAGCATGGGTCCAGCACTGTTTGAAGAAAAGGAGAGTGAGTTTTTGTAGGGTTTTTTCTGTTTTGGAAGGGGCAACAGTCACATGCCAACATCAACATACCTGTACTAATTGAGTATATGGTAGTATCTGTTTGGGAGTAGTATTTTCTGAGCTTGCTAGGGGCAACCTCCATGACATCTCTCTGATCCAGGCTTAACTGTAAATTACTGCAACCCTCTAGCCTGTCCTCGAGCTTATCCTCTAGCTGGTCAATCAGAAGGTTGTATACTAGTATTGCAGAGCTTATTGTCGGGGTCATTTGTTTAACTATATTCTTCATACAATCATCAAAACACTGGCAGTTATATGTGGTGAGGTGTTGTATTATATGGAGGTAGACAAAATGAGTGTAGAGGCAGACAAAATAAGTGTAGAGCCAGAGCAACCACCACTTACTTCCAAAACTCTGACAACATTCCTAAGTACATTCTACTCACTTTCATCTAGAGCCTCAGCCCATATTTCCTTGTCAGCAGCCACCATTAAATCTATTGGCTTTTTTTGTTTTTTTTTTTTTTAAAAAATAAATTTTCCATCATCCAAAACAAGTTACTTTAGCTGACCGAAGAAAAAAAGAATACATACTACAGCAAACTCTAGCATGTGCTGGATCATTGCAAATGTTGAGTTCTAATGTATATAGATGTCCAATATAAGCTCTTTCAGGACTAAACTGATTGCCCTATACTGCATAGCAAATTTGTCTTGTCATTGTGGGGATGATCGGACTGATACAACTAGTTTGCACAGCTTGGAAATTATACTCAGGGCCCCTCCTCTCTCAGATGTTTTGTCTATGTATATAAGATAGTCCTGAACAGTGAGGTTCAGTATGTGGGCCTGGCATCACACACAGTAGCTTTCTGCACCAAAGGCTATGTTTTTCTGTTTGAGGCTGGCCACTAAAACTTGGAAAAATGTTGAGTTGTTTGTAGCATTATCTATTGTAATGGCCAAAATCTGTACTTGAAATATTCAGTTGGCAAATTATACAAAAATAAATAACTAATAAAATCTGTTTTGTTTTAGAACCTCTCTCAAAATGCCGACCTAATGGTAAGCCCCCCTTTTTTTACCTTGGTTGTGATCTCAAGCTCCCAGATACAACTAATAAAAGCATCTGCAATGTTGTCTCCAGAATGAGGGCCAGCAAGTTTGACGAAGTCAAGAGTGAGAGATTTAAGCTACCAATCAAGGTCAATTCAATGACCGGTAATGTCTAGAAATAAAATTGCATTGGGGGATGTCCTTGTGTCAATTGTAAACAAAATTTTGCCTGCCGAATTCTGCTTATTGAATGTAAGGTTAAATTGGTAAGCTCTTTTATATAATTCTGCTTGCAAAGGTCATGGTGCTGCCCTTATTTTACCTGAAGTGTCTGGTGGAGATTGTCATGCTCCTTCCTATAGGCCTCCAGGACATCTTTGCAAATAGTATTGGTACTTGGCAAATATAAATCATACTCAGCTTTCTCTAGTACTATTCAGGTTACACAACTTCTGGAAAGTACTTACAACTTTGTTTTTGGAGAAAAGAGACTAGTAATATGATGACTGACAGGCAATCCAAGGTATGTACTGGGCAGGGTGGCCCAAGCACATTCGACTGGCAGTAGGTGGGGAGAGGCCCTGGCCTGGGGGAGAGTATGAGGGGACTGCTGATGGGCAGATGTGGAAGAGGTGGAGGCAGTGGTAGAGGCCAAGAGTCAGGGAGGGTGAGCTTTGTGGAGACAGTGAAGGGGAGACAGCAGGTGTCAGGGCTGGAGAGCTAGCTGAGGAAAGGCAAGGAGGCAGAAAAGGTGGCAGTATGTGGGAGAGTAGCCCTTGGAAGTGGGGGCAGTGAAGCTGGGGGAGTAGTGGCTGGGGGGAGTATGATGGCTGATGGTGATGGGACTGCTAATCTGAAAAAAAATCCAGATGTAACTGTGGATGGCACAGCTGAGCAGTTGAGGCTTAGAAGGTAAAGAGATTTGGCAGATGGTGTGATGGGCCTGGCAGTGGCCCTATTACTCAAAAAATTGATCTCAGTATTTATGATTACATTGTGCTTCTGGGGTCTGGTAGTGATGGCAAAAATGATGCTGGGGCTTATCACTAAGTAGGTGGCAGGTACTGTATCAGTAAAGTTTCTGAAGAGATTGGAGAGAGTGGAGGTGGACTTTGAGGAGGCTGAGCCACTGGAGGAGGTACTGAAGATTGGATTGGTGGTTGGGAAGGTATATGTTCTGATGGTATGATGCCTGAAATGGGATCCCAGGGTGGTTCAACTGTTGGTGAAAGGAGTGCCCATAGTGATGGTGGTGGAGACAAGAAGGAGAGTTGAGGAGGTCATAGCAGAGTATAGAGAGGTGGTGGATATCAGATTCAGAGTCTGAGAAGGGACCTTACTCAGGACTGGAGATGTGGATGTGAGGATTCAGCTGGCAGGGAAAAAAGCTACTGGGAAGGCAAGGGACTGGCCTTCAGTAATGGTCTGAGGAGCGATCTTGTACAAGGTGACAAGGGTGAAGGGGAGTGAGGAGGAGGAAGAGAACTTATTGGAAGTGCTGGAAGAGTTGAGTGGTGTTGTGGAGTAGTGAGCAAAGGCTTGGAAGGCTTTTGTGGAGTCAACACATTTGGAGGTAGTGGATAGAAAGCAGATTCAAGTGAACAAGGAGCAGTGGGAAAGAGCTCAGGGGCATAAGAGATATAAGGAACTACTAGTTAAGCTGGAAGGCAGACCACTGAAGGATGTGAATGGAATGAAGGACATGGGGGGGGTCAAAGCGAGTGTCTGGGCTGGTGAAGGGGGTGAGAATACTGGGAAGGAGACTGGGGAGGACAGGGAGGCAACTGGAAAAGACCTGTATGCTGATGGTACATTTGAGGTTTGGGAGGAGAACTAGGAGGCCTCCCCTATCTCTACTTCTCTTATCAGGTGAGGCCCAGCTTCTCAGAGCAGGGTGGTGGAGGATGTGCCAATGTGGGGGGCCCAGTGAGTGAAATTCAGAGTTCCAGAGGTGACAAACAGGAGACAAGTGGTGGTGGCAGGAGAGGAGGAACTAGTGGATGTCCCAGAGGTATAAGATGAGTCTGTGAGTACTGGGGCTGATACCACAATACTGGATGGAGGGAGGCTGGTGACTCCTGGAGGGAAGGAGGTGGGGAACCTACTTTGGATGTGCCAGATGATGAATAACCTGGCAGCTGAAGAGTTGGGGGAGGTGAACTTGAGAGTGGTGGGGGATGAGCATTGGGCATGGATTCTGCAGAGAGATGGAGTGATGATGGCATTGAAGATGGAAATCCTTGTGGTGTATCTGGAGGAGGAGGGGTATTAGGTGGATAAGGAGCAGGAGGCAGAGCTGGTGGGTGTTGCTGGGGAGAGGGCCGAATACTGCTGGAACAAGTGTCATGGATTGCAGCTCTGGCAGGAGGCCTGCCTAAAGTACCAGGAGGAGTTTGAGAAGAAGGCAGATGGGGAGATAAATAAATTGTTGGCTGGATTGGAGGCTCAGAGGGCTGAAGAGGAGGAGGTGACTGTAGAACATAATCTGGACTTGGTGCAGGACAAGATGAACTTGGAGCAGTAGAGAAAGATTTGATAACACATAGTATTTCATTATGAATAGTACAACCTTTGAATGTGAATGGGTTATGAGGTGCTGCTAGATGTAGGAACATTTTTACTTGGTTGAAGGGATTGGAGGCTGATCTCTTCCTCTTGCAGGATATCAGGTGTGAGAATGATTTGGATAGACTAGAATGGATGAAGGAATGGGGAGATGTAGCAGTTTGGATGGACAAGGTTGGGATTCTGATTTGAAAAGGCCAAGGAGAGATAAGGGATATGAGGAGCTGGGGAAAGAGACTGGTCTGGGGTGAGTGGATATGTGTAGGTTGGGAGCCAGTCACAGTGGGCTCCTGTTACTGTCCTACCATATAGAGTGAGTGTATGGATTGGGTGGAGGGTCTCCAGGAGAGTGGGATCCTTATGGAGGCTGGGGTGGATGTGCTTGGTAGAGACTTCAATATGGTGCAGGATATACTGATGGATAGAACAGATGGAGGATGGGGAGCTGAGAGTAGGAGTGATGGGCTGGTGACATGAGAGGAAGTAAAAAAGGCTTAGTACTCTGGTAGATGCTGGTAGAGAGTGCTGGGGGGATAGGAGGGTATACATGCATTGGGCAGGAGGCCTGGAGACAAGGATTGACTAGATTCTGATAGCTAGTTGCTGGGGCTTGGATGTTTGGAAGTCACTGGAGGTGGAATGATATCTATGGTCAGATTACTGGGGGCTTTTAGGACAGGGACATTTTGGAGGAAGTGGGGATGGGCCTGGACATTAGTGTCTCAATTCCTTCTTATTAGATGATAGGACCCAGTGGGATGAGTAGGCTAAGGACATTCAACTGAGGGTAGAAAGCTGGAGGCAGGAAGGTGCCCCAGTTGGTATTCGGTAGATGAGGATAAAAGAGATGGCCAGGATCTACTGGAGGGAGGCTGGCAAGGAGGCTGGGAAGCAGAGAAGGCAGTGGGTGTGATGAGCTTCTGCTAGACTGTCTAGACTCTTGGAGGAGTGGGCAAGACTGGTGATGTTGGAGGGGGAAGAAGATTGGAGATTAATGAGGGTGAAAATAGAGGTTAGGGAACTACAATAGGTGCTGTGGGAAGAGGAAGAAGCAAGGGTACAGGGCTTGGCAGCACAGCTTTGTTGGTAAGGTCTGGAGGAAAGGGAGAGGTCTTCCAAGTATCTTACGAGGGCCCTTTGGGCAAGAAGGGTGCAGCAATGGTGGGAGGGGGTACTGAACTCTGATGGTATACTAGTGCATGGTATACAAGATATTCTTGAATTGTTAAAGGAGTGATGGAGTGGATTGTGGAGTGAGGAGGAGAGTGGGGTGGATGCTGCTGCCATCGACTGGGCATTGGGGGATTGGCACCTGCCACAAGTAGATGGGCTAGGTGACTTGATGCTGTCAGTACAAGAGGATGAGATCTGCTAGGTTCTTACCACAATGACTCCAGGCACAGTACCTGGGGAGGATGGTCTGCCCTGAGACTTCTGGAAGAAAATGGTGGGAGTCCCAGGAGTACTGGGGGAGATGATGACATTGTGTGATTTTATATTACAGATAGAGAGATGGGTGGGGGAGCAGGATCTGGGGCTGGTGACACTGCTTATAAGAACAAAGGGAGCTAAGAGGACTGGAAGAACTGGCAGCTGATTATGCTGCTGGATATGGACAGAAAGTTGGTAACTAAGGTGGTGGTCACAAGGCTGCAAAAGGTGGCCCAGCAAGTCATGGGTGTTGAGCAGAGGGGCTTTGTAGGAGGTCAGCTCATTAGGGATGACACAGCCTGGGTATATAGAGTTATTGAAGGGGTATGGACCTGTGGACTAGATGGGCAGCTGGTCTTCTTGGACTAGGAGAAGGCTTATGACTGGGTGTGATGAGTCTGGTTGGCAAAAGTATTGAATAGAACTGGGGTTCCATGCCAGTTCCGGTCAGCAATGGTCAGCCTGCTGGAAGAGAGTAGGGCTGTACTCATGTGTAATGGACATAGAGGGGTAGTGTTTCCTCTGGGTAGGGGGGTGCCCCAGGGGGACCCACTGTCTCTCATTTTATATGCTCTCTTCCTAGAGCCCCTAATGGACAGAATTAGGCAAAAGATAGTAGGGCTCTCTGTCTTTGGAATTGGGTAGAAAGTTGGGGCCTTTGCAAATAACATAGTGGTTGGCCTGGAATCAATTGCTGACATTGAGGAGCTTAAGAAGACAGTGGAGTGATATGAGGAGTACTCTGGGGCTAAACTTAATTGGCACAAGTGTGAAATATACTAGGCGATGGTCTGGTGGGAGGGGAGGTTATTGGAACAATCATCTCCACTGGTGAGACAGTATGGTACTTAGGTATTTATTTTTCAATATATGGGTTGGTTCTACCCAGACTTTGGTGGGAGCAGAGAATTGGACTCTGGGAGGAGGCCCTGCAGAGTTGGGGGGGTCACCACTTATCTCTGGCAGGGCATGTCTCGATTTTGAATGTCTACTGGCTGCTGAAGTTATAGTATCTGGCTTATCATCTGGACTTCCCAGCTTGGGTGGTGAAGAGATTGATGAAGCTGGCAAAGGGGTGGATCTGGGCTAGTAGAAGGAGTCAGATTGGTTGGGAGATCCTATCCTTACCAGTGGCAAGAGGTGGACTTGGGCTGGTTGACTTCCCCAAAAGGCTATACTGCTTGAGAGCATGGTGGTTAAAGAGAGTGGTGGAGTTGAGAGGAGGTAATTGGGTTTCCCTACTGCAGAAAGTCTGGGAGAGGTGATCATCTTCAAGAGGCTCAACTGGAGATCTCCTTTCATTGGTTGGGCTTTGGAATACTGAACAATTACAATATAGAGGTTTCTGGTGGGGGGTAGTGGAGGGGGTACACTGCATTGGAATTCATTGGCAGGAAAATGAAGGAGAGGTGGCTTAGGACTCAGTGATGTAGAGATGGGACTGAGTATTGCTGAGTAGTATTCCCTTAATTGAGTTCAACATTAGTTACAGAATAGATTGCCAAAGGGAACCTGGTCAGGATCTGTAGCCTAGTGGTTGACAAGGAGTTGAAATTGGAGAAGAGTAGAACTGGCATAGTGTTTGGGCCTGAAGTGTGGTGGTGAAGAAGTGGATGCTGCTGAAGTACTGGGTGGTCTGGTGGCACATGCTGAGGAGGAATGTAATGCTCAACTTCCACTTAGGTTACCTTATTGTGGGAGGTTGTTTCAACTATAAGGAGTGTCATAATGTAGAGCAGGAAGGAAAATATGTCCAGATGCCTGAACATTGACTAGGAGAGTGTGAGATACTTGGTGACTTTTGGCAGACCATTGGGGTTTATTTGGGGGTTATGTATAGGGGAGATAATGCATGGGAGCAGTGGGAGAATTTGAGGGATAGACTGGTAGGGGGGGTTGGGTAAGGAGTGGCTTACCTTAGGATGGGCTTTGGCCATTTGAGTAGGGCTGGCCAGTTACTGGCTATTAGTTTTTGAGGATGGGAGGAGACAGGGATTGAGGGACCAGCTGTTGTAGTGGTATAGTCTTATGGAAGATATCTTGACAGACTGGTGGCTTGGTTGGGAGTTGCAGGGTGGTCAAAGGCACCGCTTGGTGGGGAAAATCTGTGGACAGAGTGGGGAGAGGATTGGAGTAGTGGGTGAGAGGGTGGTCTTTATTCATGAAGAGGTGAGAGGAGGCTCCCCTATGGGGATCAGGTAGTGGGTAGTGATACTATATACTTATTAATAGACTGATAATAAAGATGAAGTCCAAGTGACTATAAAAAAAAAAAAAAAAAATATAAATCATGCTTGAGGAGGCCAAAGATACTATGCAATTGATTACTCTCGATGGTTGCGAATAGCTGGTCTGTGCACACAATCCAGCGAATGAGCTGATTTCGAAATTCTGCTAAAGAGTATGGCTAAATATTTTTGATTAAACAGCATTGTTGGTACAGAAATAGTCGGGCAATTGGATAAATGTACCCACCACAGCTTGGATGTCAATTTTATTTATCTCTGTGTTCTTTTTGATTTTGTCAGAGTGCTTATCTTTTATGTATTGATTCATATTCAAAGTCATACCACTAAGCATTTTGAACTTCTGGCTAGTGTAGTTTATGGGGATAGATGAAATAATATTATGTGTATATTAAACAAGTCAATAAGTATATCTTAATTTTTTATCTGTAATAATTACAAACAACATCATCTCCTATCTTAGCACAATGTTGTCAGATTTCGAATGAGGATTGTATGGAAGGTATAGAACTATTAGAGATGTTTGACTTGAAGCATCATCAGTACTGTGAACTGTTGAAGACTGATCTATTGACATGTGTATTTGCATGTTTGTATGTACATATATATATATGTATGTATATTGTGTATATGTGTATGTATTGTGTATATAGATACATCTGGTATATGAGTCATATGAAGGATTTGGATTAGAGGATTCAGTTGAAGGATTCAGATTCAGATTCAGATTGAAGGATTTGAATTAGAGGATTCGAATTAGAGGATTCGAATTGGAGAATTCAGATTGAGTGATTTGGATTAAGTGATTCAGATTGAGTGATTTGGATTGAGTGATTCAGATTGAGTGATTCAGATTGGGGTGGTTCAGATGGGTGATTTAGATGGGGTGATTTGGATGAGGTGATTCAGATTAATCCGAGTTAATTCAGATGGCTTCGGATTTGAGATTTGGATCAAACCATCATGTAACAAATTGAATCTGGATTTGATTCAAATTGACTCATTTGGAGCACAACTCTGACCCATATTTAACCTGATACAGACCTATCTTTAATTCACCTTTAAGCTACAAGGCACCAAAAAAAATATATTATACATTTAAGATATATATTTAGAATAAATAAACAGAAATATAATTAGGAATCAGAAATCAAAATGAAATCAGAAATAAATAGGAAGTAAATCAGAAAAATAAAGAACTTATCAGTGTGAACAGATCTTACTCTTCATCACTATAAACCAACTAATCCTTCTCCTTCTCATATTCCAAACCATCTTCCTTTATATATTTCAAACCACTTTCCTCTATATCCTCCTCCTCTATATCCTTCTCTATGCTGACCTTCTTTATACTAATCTCCATTTTGTCCTCTGCGCTGACCTCTCTGTATTCCTCTATGCTGACCTCCCCATATTCCTCTGTACCGACCTCTCCCATGCTGACCTCTCCATGTTCCTCCATGCTGACCTCCCCCATACTGACCTCCTTATATTCCTCCACACTAATCTCTCCCATGCTGACCTCCCCTATACTGACCTCCCCTGTGCCAACCTTCCCTGTACTGACCTCTCTACCAACCTCTCTACTGGCACTGATCCCTCCACTGGCACTAACCTCTCTCACCTCTCCATCTTCTCCACCACCACCCCTCTCAACAAAATGCACAAGCCTGCCATCTATCAGTCATATATAAAGTATTTTATTGTTCTTCACTGGTACTTGTTCAAATATGGCCAGCAGTTTTTTGTATTCATCCATGATGACAATTCTATCTGGACAACCTTACTTATTCTATGCTTTGGCATTCACCTTGAAGCTGGTGTGGTATGATGAATGTTCCATAATTTTCACATAGTTTTCTATTACTCTTATGACTTCTTGCCTCAGTTAGTCATTATGTACTTTTTTAATACATTTATTAGCCACAGTGAAAGTATGCCTAATGTCCAATTTGTAAGACCTTTTCTCTATGAGGTTTGGAGCATCTGGGAAATTGGTTTGGTAATACTTCCAGATAGTGCTTGGGCAAACTTGATGGCAAAAATGGCAATTGTAGCAAGATTTGTGCTCCAGCCCAGGCTTAGAAGCTGGAGGTTATATATATTTTGAATATTATTAGGAAAAAAATTTGGACATTAATTTAAAAAGAAAAAAAAAAAAAAAATAACTTTTTTGAGCTGTATTATTGAGATCTGGTGGGGGACCTTGTGCTTGCAGACCAGTAGTGAGCTGGCAGTCAAGCTGGAGATTAGGGAGCTGAGGGTCAGTAAGCTGGGAGTCAGCAAGCTCAGCAACCTGGGTGTCAGCAAGCTTGGCAGGCTGGGTGTTGGCAAGCTTGGCAGGCTGGGTGTCAGTAAGCTCAGCAGATTGGGTATTAGTAAGCTGGGTATCTTTAGAGCACTGAGCTTTGGGATGGTGAGCTAAAGCATATTGAGCTTAGTGGGGATCAAGTAAATACTTATTGGCCAGGCAGTCATATCCACATTTTCTCAACATAGCAGTGAATTAAGTGAGGCAAAGCAAAGAATGAGATGAAGTGAAGGATAAGGTAAAAAGAATGAGAGGCAAAAGTAAGCTTTTGATATCTTAAATATTCAAAAGCTATAATATCTTTCAGAGCTCTTTTGGAATCTCTCTAAAATCTCTTTCAGAAGCTCTTTCAGAATCTCTTTGAAATCTCTTTTGAAACTCATTTCTAAATTACATGTTGTTTGCAATCTAAGGAATAAGGGTAAGGGAGGTAGAGAAATATATGAGGGTTGTGCAAGAGAAGTGAAATACAAGAGAAGTGGAATACAGTGAGGAAAGCTCTGGATTGCAAACATAAGCATAAGTGTAAGTGCAAGCTTTGCTCTGCTCAGCTGATAGCTGATATCATATAATATCAGCTTATTATCAGCTTATCAGACTGAGTGGAACAAAGCTTACACTTATGCTTATGCTTATGCTTGCAATCTGGAGCTTTTCTCACTGCATTCCACTCTTCTCTATATGATTTAGTGGGTTCTACATAAGCCCTGATTGAGCAAGGTTTGCAATAATGTTTGAGTGAGGTTTGTGGTATATTTGAGCAAGATTTGTAGCAAGATTTGCAGCAAGGTTCAAGCAAGATTTGTAAGTAAGATTAAAGCAAGATTTGCATAAGCCAGGCTTTGCAAGCCTTGTACTTATAAGCTTAGCCAATAGCTGATATGTATCACATGATATTAGCTTATATACATGTCATATTAGCTTATAACTGAGCTTGTCCAGGCTTGCAAGTGCAAGACTTATAAAGCCTGGCTTATACAAATCTCACTTTAATCTTACATACAAATCTCACTTTAATCTTACTTGCAAATCTCACTTTAATCTTACTTGCAAATCTTGCTCAAACCTTGCTACAAATCTCGCTCAAACACACTATAAACCTCACTCAAATGTCATTGCAAACCTTGCTCAATTGGGGCTTATGTAGAATATGCTGAATTATGTAGAACATGCTGAATCTCTAAAGTATGTTTGCTGTTTGCAGTTACATAATGGGTATCAATTCACCAACTATATATATTTATTCATCTATCCTCTATCTACAATCGATCATTGACTATCACACCTTATACTGCCACCTCACTGCTCTCCATCTCACTGTCCCCTAGCTCACTGACTCCTGTTCCAGACCCCATAGTTCCTGGCTTTCGCTACTTCCCCCCAACTCCCCATCTCCTAGTTCACTGCCCCCAGCTCATTTCCCAGTTTACTACTCCCTAGCTCACTACTTCCTAGCCACTTTCCAGCTCTCAGCCTCTCACTCAAGCTCCCAGTCTCTGCTATCATCAAATACTTTTTGAAATGTCTAAAGATCAAGAAGTACATTTAGAAGAAATCTTGGAATTATCAGATGATATATTGGAGGATATATCAAAGAATATATCAGATATCTCTACCAGTTTGTTATTACCAACAAGCATGAGAATAAAAATAAAAACAAAACCTGGTGATAGCTGAATATGGAATTATGCCACAAAGGTAGTTTAATACATTATGCTAATGGTTGCATTCATAAGGGTAGTTGGTCTCATCAGTTATAAGGGTGAGTAGTCAGTTGTAAGTAGTTGAGATTCTAATATAGTCTCATATCTCTCTATTCAAATAGAATTTACAAAGTAAGCTCATCAGTTGCAACCATTGCACAACTTAGAGCTATATATTGAAGGATAGCAATATCAACAATCTTAAATGATATCTCTGGAAGTATCACAATGCCATACTCTTACCTCTCCAGCATGCTGAGAATCCTCACTAGTCTAAGAAAGATAATATTGTGAGTATGGATAGAATGGAATTCAGGAAGTACTTAGGAGGTTATTAGAAAAATAATTCATCAAATTTTATTATTACAAATAGAAACACACTAGCAAGACTTTAAGTGATGAAAATTTCCATCAGTTAATTGCCAACTTCATTATCACTGGATATCAGCCATTCTCTACTATCAAAAATACTGGCTTCAAGTATCTCTTTCACATATTATGCTCTGATCTGGCCCTTCCATTAGCTGATACAATTTTATGAGTTATTCGAAAGAAATTCGAACTATTGCAAACTCAAGTAAAAGCAAGGCTAGCAGGGCTCAAGTTGAAGGTATCACTTATACTTGATTGTTGGATATCAGATGTTAACATCAAGGCCTTTTTTGGAATAACAGCTCATTGGATTGACAGTGATTGGAAGATGCATGACATTATCTTAGACTTTGTGAATATCAGCAAAATAACACATGGGTACCAATCTTGTGAAAAGTCTGGAGCTGGTAATAGATGATTTATTACCTAGTGACAATAAAATTATTGCTGTTGTGTGTGACAATGCCAGTAATAACAATACTCTGTTTGAGAATCTCCATCATCTGCTCACTCATATATGCTGTTTTGAGCATATATTGAATCTCATTATTTATAATACTCTTGATTCTCTTAGTGAGTCCATTAGAAAGCTATGAGAGTTGATAAAGAAGATCAAAAATTCAGTGCAATAATAAGTACAACTGATGAAGGTCTGTGAATCCTCCAGAATTCCCATTTTGAAGCCTCTCTTAGATATTATGATAAGATAGAGTTCTATATATGAAATGTTAGTACATGCTCTGGAGATTTGTAAGGTAAGATTTTGAATTTATTTATATAGATTTTGGAATACAATTTGAAAGTATTTTAGTACTAAATAAATTAATATTACATCCAAATAGGGCTTAGATATATTTTATACTATAGATAAGCAAATGAGTAATATATCTGAAGATGCATGGCAACAATTTGAATTGATTTGCCAATTTCTTGAACCTTTTGCCAAAGTGACAACTGTGATATCAGCTTTGAAATATTCTACAATAGTGGCTGTTATCCCACTATTTAATTAGCTATATAATCACCTTGAAGATATTGTCGATATATATCAAACTGGTGAACATTTTAATCAGGTATATATATGATTTTGAAAGTAATTTATTTATAAATTTAAGAACTAATTTAGTAAGTAATTGGGAAGTAATATGTGTATATTTCCATTTATTTTTTATTTTTTATAGATAATGCTTACCACTGCTGAGAATATATATATATAACTTCTAAAGTATTACTACAAGACAACACCATTATATAGCATAGCTTCAGCCTTAGATCTATATATCAATATGCATTATTTCTGTTATGAACAATAGAAAAATTCTTAATTGATAAATAGAAGAATCAGATGGAATGTATCTGAAAAAAGGAGTATAAGCCTGTTAATGCTGTCATTATACCCTCAATATCCTATAATGTCAATGATTTTATCAACTCAATATATAAGAAGAAACAGCACATCAATATAGATGATGAGCTTGAATGATGGGTGTTGTTTTTATGTTTTTTGGTTGACTTGGTTAATTTTTACTCATATTTCTCTATTTCAGTTATTTGTCAGAGAATCCAACTGATTCTCATATAGATATACTGGATTGGTAGTAGTGAAATCAGTCAGTATATCCTAATCTTTCACAAATGGCTTGTGATTATCTTGCTATTTTGGTGATATCTGTTCCATCTGAACATATTTTTTCTATTACTGATGAGCTAGTGACTAAACGTTGAAACAGCTTATATGTAAATATAATTCATATATATATGTATTTGGATTCTTAGTAGTCTTCAGATATTTTTCACTTCCAATTGCTCTGAATATTATCTAAATATTATCTGAATCATTTTTTCAGGGCAGAGTTCAGAGGGTCAGGTTTAGGGTCAGATTCAGGGGTCAGGTTCAGGGTTGGGTTCAGGGGTCAGATTCAGGTTTAGGTTAAGGATAAATAACAGATTGGGTGATATATATTTCCAGGTCAGGTTAAAGATGAGTTATGTTTAATTTCAGATTGGGTTAAAGATAGGTAATATATCTTTCTAGGTCAGGTTAAAGATGGGTGATGTACAATTCTGAGTCAGGTTAAAGATAGGTAATGTATAATTCTGGGTCAGGTTAAAGATAGGTGACATATAATTCCAGATTGGGTTAAAGACAGGTGACATCTAATTTCAGGTTAGCTGTTTTGCAGGTCAGGTTTGCAGGGCACTAGCTATACTGAGATCACCACTAAGCTGGCCTGCTATATACTCTACCAACCTACTCAAAGAACCCCAGATCATAGCTGCTATTGCCATACAGGCCATATCATGCTTATATGTAGTTTGCTCTTTAATAGTACTTCTAAAGTTCCAGTAAGGATACAGAATCTTGTATATTTCTAGAATTGTATCAAAAAGAGTATGTTGAAGAAAGATTGATTATCTAGAGAGAAAATAAAATAAAAAAAAAGAAAGATGAGTACAGGGGATTTTGGAACTTTGGAACTCTAGAACCCACCCTTTGTCAGTATTGTAGTATATCCAATTTCCATCCAAACCCCCCCTCCTTGCTTTTTTTGCCCCCTCTTTCCTGCTACCTAGTATTTGATATAATCTCTATAAATCTTGTTGATGTGGTGGTAAAGCTCATCACTATAGAGGTTTCTTACCACTATTGCAACCACCTCTCTATGATTATTAATAATGATATAGTTCTCTTTATTATTGAATACTCCTGCTGGTCAATGGACCTCTTGGTCAAGAATGATTAGCTCTGATTTGAATATAGACCCCCAAGCCTTGATAGTGATACTGGTATAGCTTATAATAAATATCTTGCCCTTGAACTTCTCTATTTGATCCAGATATCAGACATGATTGAATTTGGGTAACTTTGAATTCTCTCTTCCAATAGAACTAAGCCCTGATCTGAGGAGCCAAGTTGTGTATAGATAGGTTGTATGTAGATGAGTTGCATATATATTGCATAGAAGTTTTTAGAGGAGACCATATAAAAATAAAGTTAAATAAAATACAGAGATGGGTATTTTCAGAAAAGAGCATATATGAGTGATTTGCATATTGATGAGTCATATGCTGATGAGTTGTACAAGATTGCTCATGAAGACTTACTTCTGTTTCTTTTGAGATCTCTACTATACAATATATTGACTCAATAGCTCAGCCACCAAAGGTATACCTTGTAACATCCTCCAGCCTTTCTTTATCTTTACTAGATATTGTGAATAAAGTCAGCAGATCTTGCCATAGAGCTGTAGACCTTAAGAAAAGTATAAGGTGAATTGAATCATGCTGAGGGAATTTAAAACAAGTAGTGAGCTGTGGACCCTAAAAAGAGCATAAGATAAATTGAGTCATACTGAGGGAATTTAAATAAGTAGCAGCAGAAAAGAGCAATCTACATCTACTATCAGCTGCTCCAAAAAGGCTACTGTTATCATGTAGTGGTCGCTGAGTCCTTCAAATATACCAGATTCTCTTCAAGGTATATCTCTTAGACTAACTCAAGTTTGTTATAAGCAAGTTCTTATTGGAGTACCTTCCCAAGATCTTATAGTCCTCAAACTTCTTATCTTTAACTGTCTTGTTATCTCTTAGATTGCTTGCAAGGAAGTGTGTAAGTGAAACCAGAACTGACTTTATTTCAGAGGAAATAAGAGGGGTATTTATAAAAAATATAATTCAATGATTGCTAAGATATAAAGCTAAATATAAATTCCAATAACTAAAACTACTAAGTTCCAGAGTTGGCATTATTTGGTATCACATCAAAATGCTGGTGCTGGAATAATTTTGCATCACCTCAGAATATCAGTGCTGGCATTATCTGGTATTACATGAGAATACCAGTGCTGGTATTATCCAGTGTAACAAAGAACTTAGAGCAGAAAGTTCAGGACTATGGGGGCTTCATCATCATCATCATCACTGAAGGAGATGAGATCCACGAATTCTTCATACAGGTTGTGCATTTCATATACTTCGGGTATGTCATGTGGGATGACATCATCACTGATGATGTCATCACGTTCAGCTGTGGCAGGAAAATCAGGAACAAGATCTAGAGCTCTCCAGTCTATGAGGTTCTCTTCCACAAAATAGGGGACAAATGTGGGGTCTTGAGGGGATCTAATTCAGATACTTGGGCCTTGGAATACTGAGATCAATCCTTGCAGGAATTGGTCTGGGTTGTCCTGAAGGATAGGATACCAGAAGTCTTCTACTTCTTCGCTATTGAGGGTGATAGTGGACTGGGCTTCTGTAGCCACCCTGGCTTCTAGTATATTGATATGGTGGGATGACAGGTCTCTGAAATCTGAGACTCTAACATACTCCAAGTTGGGGATCAACTATGGTGCATGCCTGAAGATCTGATGAATCTTCTTAGCTATTCTCATTTTGCATATATCTATGGGAGTAGTATCTTGTAGCTCTTGGGTGCTGGCCTGTGGGAACTCCCAGCAGAGGAGGTTTCCTATTTCATACTCCTGCCATATTTGGAGGTATTCGGTAGCAATGGTAATCCTTGTTTCCATTTCATAGTGGTAGAAGATAAAGTGATAGGGGTCTGCAGTACCCAGGTAGATACTAGGAGTCCTTCTTGAGTGGGTCCTCATGGCTCTTCTGATGTCTTGGAACATCCTTTCCTTGACTGAGATACCTTGGTGGTTCCTTGACCTTGAGGTTTGGTGGGCAGTAGGCATTTTGTTTGTGGTAAGTCTTTGAGCTATTTTGGGATTTGTGATTCTTGTTGGTTGCTGCTACTGTGGTTCCTTGATCCTTATTTTATATTCTTCAGGATGCTTATGCTGTGGTTACAATGACTCACAGTTGGTCATCATTGCTTATCTTGTATGCTGTATAATCTTCTTGTGCTCCAATCTGGTGGCTTATAAGGAAAGGCTGTCTCCTGTGCTAATGTCATCATTCTGGGGTCACCATTACATCTTCCTTCTGAATAAGGATCTTCCTGAGCATCCTTATTCATTGGTCCAGTCCTGAAAAATTTGCTGATCCCATAACCTCTGGCAAGGGGTCGAAAAGTGGTATTTATGGGCTAGTGTCTTTCCTTTGTATTTTGGCATGATGGTGAAGGATCACTCCCTTCATATAGAGCAAGGGCCTGATTCTGATCTTGACCAATCAGTTGATGGTTTGAACTCCTCTGACTGTGAAAGTCTCATGGATGAGTAGTTGCCAGTGCTGTATCCCTTAGAGAATGGTCCAGACAGATAGCCTGCTGGTCATGGGATATGCTGTTATGATTTGCAGACTAGAACCTCACAGGTGGTCATCACATTTTGCTTTTCTTGTATAGGTTCATGGTACTTCTTGAGTCTGTTCCTATGTACTGTGGTAGGCAGTATGGTCCCTGAGATTTTTCTAAGCCAGAAGGTGGTTCCCTTGATATCTTGCACGTAGAAGGGTCCTTCCCATTTGGGCTCCAGTTTTCGTGACCATGAGGCTTCTACCATATTTCAATACAGTAGAACCTTTTCTCCAATTTGGATGGGTTCTAGGGCCTTGTGATTCTTTTCCACATTCTTCCTTGTCAGTGCTTGTGACTTAGTAATGTAATCTTCAGCCTTCTTCCTGATTTGGTGTAGTCTCTGAATTTCTGCATCAACCCATCTCCAAGTTAGGTCTAGATTTGTGGCTGAGGTTCTATCAGAATCTTCTTCTCTGAAGAGCAGCTCTCTTGGGGTAAAATGTGTGCTCTGTGACTATATATCTTGTAGGACAGAGAAGGTGGTTGGGAGATAGTTATCCCAATTCTCATATGTCTCTGAGATCTTTGCTAGGATGTTCTTGAGGGTCTTGTTAGTTCTTTCTATCTGTCCATTTCCTTAAGGGTGGTACACAGTTGTCTTAATGTGCTGGATCTTGTATTTCTGATACATTATCTCATGGAATCCATTGACAAATTCTGTTCTGCAGTCTGTTGTGATTTGCTTTGGTGTCTTGTAGCAGCAGATGATTTCTTGATGCAGGAAGTCAGCTATAGAGAGGGCATTGGCTTCTTGTAATACTCCTGCCTCTATCTATTTGGTGAAGAGGTCTATAATAACTATAATATAGCAGTTTCCTGATAGTGTTACTAGTAGTGGTCCAATGATATCCATTGTAATGTGGTGGAAGGGGATAGGCTCAATTCTTGATGATCCAGGTGCCTGGTCTTACTGATCTTGTTTCTGTTTTTGGCACTTGTCACACCCTTTGACAAATTGGCACAGGTCTTCTTCTATCTTGGGCCACTACATAGTTCTTCTTACCTTGTTGTATGTGTTGGTTCCTTCTAAGTGTCCTTGCTCATGTACTTCCTTCATTACTTGATACTTCTTGTATTCAGATATTATTAGCTTTCCTCCTTTTCTGAGTATAGTGTTGTCTAATTCAAACTGTTTCCAAGTCCAGTTGATGATGGTGATTGTCCAGGGTTTGAGGTAGTTGGGCATCTTCCGCTGCCCAAGGTAGCTGATTAATCCATAGTATAGCTCCTTATTCATATTGAATAGTCTTGATGGGGGTATTTCGAGGTGTCCTTGAGAGTGTATCAGCATTAGTATTGGTCTTTCCTGAGTGGTGCTTGACAGTACAGTCATACTCTTGTAGCCGGTAGATCTATCTGGCATATATTCCTTTGGAGTTCAGAGTGTGGAATAGCCAGGCAAGAGCAGAGTGGTCTGTTTGAATAGTGAAGTGTTTCCTGGCTAAGTAGTAGTGGAACTTGTCTACTGCCCAAACTACTGCTAAGCATTCAAGCTTATATGACTCATAGTTCTGTTCTGCTCCACAGATACCTCAGCTTGCATAGGAGATGACATATTCATATCCATCTTTTTTCTGAGCTAGGACTGCTCCAAGTCCTATAGCACTTGCATCTATCTGCAGGATGAATTCTAGGTTTCAGTCTGGTCTTCTGAGGATGGGTGCTTAGGTCAACCTGGTCTTGAGTTCATTGAAGGTTTCTTGGTGCTCCTTGGTCCATTCGAATTTGGTCTCCTTCTTCAGTAGCTCATAGATAGGTGCTGCAATGTTGGAGTATCCTCTGATGAATCTTCTATAGTAGCTGGCCAGTCTAAGGAAGGCATGGACTTCTGTGGTTATTCTGGGTCTTGGGTAGACTGCAACAGTCTCGATCTTCATAGGGTCTGTATGGATTTCAGTCTGGTTGATGAGGTGATTTCTTGAGCAGCAAACTTACATTTCTTGGACTTGATGTAGAGGCCATGCTCCTTGAGCCTCTTGAGGGCTAGCTGTATGTGATTGACATGTTCCCATGCAGTGTTGCTGAAGATGATCACATCATCAATATAGACAAAGAGCCATTTTCCAATCTCATTACCAAAGACTCTGTTCATCATTTGCTGGAAACTTGCTGGGGCATTGCATATTCCAAATGGCATTCATAGGTAGATATAGGTGGCGTCAGGTGTGATGAAGGCTGATTTCTCACTGGCATCTTGAGTGAGACTGATCTGATGGAAGCCTGAGAACAAATCCAAGGTGGTGTAGTATTTGGCTTTACTTCCAAGAGTGGTAAGGATTTCTTGAATATTCGGCAAGGGCTGCCTATCCTTCTTGGTGATGGCATTGAGCCTCCTATAGTCAATGCAAAGTCTTGGTGCAAACTCTCTAGATTTGCTTCCTTTCTTTGGGGCTAGGACAATGGGTGAGGCCCAGGGGCTGATAGCTTGCTTGATGATTCCGGCTTCTTCCATTTCCTTGAGTTCAGCTCGCAGCCACTCTCTGTAGGTGGGTGGTATGGATCTGGCTTTCTGGTAGATAGGCTTGGTGTCACCGGTATCAACTTCATGGTAGTGCTTGGGTTCTTGATTGTGGATATCTCTAAAGTCTGTAGCAAGTACTTCTTCATTCTAGTGCAGGATCTTGTGGAGTTGTTCCTCCAGGGGAAAGTTTTCTCCAATGGTATATGTGTGCTTGTTCTGGTCCTTTTCTCTCTTGTGCTTAAGTTCGGTAATCTTGGTAGTAGCATAGGCTCCTCTTCCAGTAGATTCAAAGCCTTGTTCTCCTCTCTTGGTCTTGATGAGTTTGATGGCTTCTATGATCTTGGGCTTCTTGATTTCATGGATCAGCATCTGGCCAATTCTGTCATGCTTCTTGACTTCGAAGGGGGTGGTATGGTTGTGATTTCTGACTATGAGAAAGATCTTGCCAGTGTAATCAGGGTCAATTACTCCTCCTTCAACTGAGATTTTGCTTTTGGCCAGACTGCTCCTGGTCTTGATAATTCTGGCATGGTTTTCTGGTAGCTTGACTCCAATTCCAGTGCTAAGTAGGGTGGTGGTCTGTGGTTCAAGGATAGCATCTTGAATGCTGGCAAGGTCCATTCCTATGGCTCCTTCAGTCTTGTATTCTGGGATCTTGGCTTTGGAGTGAAACTTCTTGACCTTGAGGGTGATGTCTGATTCTTGTTCCTCCTCATCGTCACTGTCAGCTTGAAGCTCTGGGGGCTGGTCATCTTCTTCAGCTTTCCTTTTTACTTCGGTGGCTTCTTACTCATATTTCTGTTAGCAGATTTTCCCAACTTCACTGATACAGGACCAGCAGTCATTCAGGTGTTCAGAGCAGTATATTCTAGTACCGTGGGGGCATCTTCCTTGAGGGGCATAGCCATCAATGATCTTGTTATACCACTGCTCATCTGTGAGCTTGGGTGTCTTGCTCTTGTTCTTGTTCACCGAGTGCATGAAGACCTCTGTGTCTTCTTCATCTTCTTCCTCCATGTCTGGTAGGACTCCTTTGTGGACATTGATAGAGACTCATACCTTTCTCCCTCTGTAGTTGATCTGTATCTTCTGGGCATTGAGGTCAATGATGGCCCTGGCCTTGTGAAGCCATTGGTTGCCAATGAGGATGTTATAGTTAGTGGTGCTTGTAACAATCACATCTACTGAAATAGTAGCTCCTCCTATCTTGATGGGGACTTCTCAGATTTTACCAAGTGGGGTAGCTCGTATACTGTCTGCTATGACATAGATCATCTTGGCAGACTCTTCAATATCCCAACCTAGGTGGTCAATTGCCTTCTTACTCATGAGGCATCCTCCAGCACCAGTATCAATGATGGTATCAAAGATACAGTCTTCAATCTGGCAGAGGGTATAGGCTGATGTCTTGCACTGGTCTTCAGATTCTTCACCTGAGTTCTTGGATTCTTCTTGTGTATTGTGAGCTTCTACAATCTTGTACTCTTGATTCTTGGCAGTAGTTGCAAGTCCTACTCTCAACTGCTGTCTGAAGGCAGGGACTTCAGCTAGCTGTCCAAAAGTGGCATTGACTTTCTGTTCCTTGAGGTCCTTATAGATGTCATACTGGTGGATCTTGGTCTTACGCAGCTTCTGTTCCTTCTTGCTTTCACTTTCTCCTGAGACTGAAGTAGTGCCTTCAATAATTTGGTGGTCAGCTTTGTCTAACTCTATGTCTTGATCAATCTCCTCGGGTTGGGTCTTGCTTTGAATGGTAACAGCTGGGGTCTTCTTTGGTCTTCCAACTGACTTGCTGTTGCTCTTCTTGTCATAGGGCTTGGACCGGGTTCTGGTACCTTCAGTAGCAGGGTAGAATTCGAGCTCCTCATAGTATTCTTCATCATCAGTGTCACCAATCTCCTCAATGACTACTGCATTGGTTTGTTCTCTGGTTCTGCTAACATTGCTTGGTTGGGCTTTGCGTCTCATTTCGGTCATGCAATTCTTTGCATAGTGGTCTTCTTCTCCATATCTGAAGCATGTGATGTTATTGCATTCTTCTGTAGCAGCTGCAAATCTCTGTACTGGTCTTCTGTTGGCACTTTGGACTTCTCTAACAACATCACCAAGATGTGTAATCATCTCAGCAAACTGCTTGGTGAGTTCTTCTACTGGGTCAGCTTTGGCTATCTTGGGAGTAGGTGTGGTTGGTTGTCTGTTCACAACTGTAGCAGGTAAGATGCTAGTTGGTTTTGATGGCTCCATCTTGATGCCAGTTATTTTCTCTATTGAGTGTTCGGCAGGGTGTCTGGCAGTCTAATATCTCTGTGCAAAGACCACTTTCTGATTAAGAATCAGTACAGCTGGGGTAGACTGGATTGCTAGGGCAATTTCAGGATGAACTCCTTTGAGGAAAGTTGAATCTGCTATTTGTTCCTTGAGGCAGTCATCATAGCCAGCCAAGACAATCTGGTGGCAGATTCAGATATAGAATGAGTTGGGATCTTCACTAAGTCCCTGGCAGATAGTATTGAGTTGATCCTTGAGAGCTTGCTTGATCTCTTTGGTATAATATGTTGTTCTGAGGAAGACCTTCATATTGGCAAGTTTGACTACATCAGTGCCAGCAATGATGGCTATATTGAACTTGTCTCTGGCAGGTCCTCTAAGGCTGACTGGTAGAAGGGCCAATTGAGCATCCACACCAAGGGCTCGTATGGTGGCGAATTGTTCAAAGTCTTCAATGAAGATCAGGATTGACTCTTCAGTAGTATATCTATAGAATGTAGAGGGATGCATTTCCATCTTGTCTTGAATTCTTGCAGGGGTGACTCCTGTAGTCAGGGTAGTTGTTGTGGGGTTGTTTATTTTTCAGCTTGAAAGTGAGGGATTCATCTTTAATCACTAGCCAATGGGTACCAAGTTATCACATAGTGGTTGCTGAGTCCTTCAAATATGCCAGATTCTCTTCAAGGTGTATCTCTTAGACTAACTCAAGTTTGTTATAAGCAAGTTCTTATTGGAGTGCCTTCCCAAGGTCTTATAGTCCTCAAACTTCTTATCTTTAACTGTCTTGTTATCTCTTAGATTGCTTGCAAGAAAGTGTGTAAGTGAAACCAGAACTGACTTTATTTCAGAGAAAATAAGAGGGGTATTTATACAAAATATAATTCAATGGTTGCTAAGATATAAAGCTAAATATAAATTCCAATAACTAAAACTACTAAGTTCCAGGGTTGGTATTATTTGGTATTACATCAAAATGCCAGTACTGGAACAATTTCATATCATCTCAGAATACCAGTGCTGGCATTATCTAGTGTTACATGAGAATACCGGTACTGGCATTATCCAGTATAACAAAGAACTTAGAGCAGAAAGTTCAGGACCATGGGGGCTTCATTATCATCATTATTACTGAAGGAGATGAGATCTGTGAATTCTTCATGCAGGTTGCGCATTTTGCATACTTTGGATATGTTGCGCAAGATGATGTCATTGCCAATGACATCATCACATTCGGCTGTGGTGGGAAAATCAGGAACAAGATCTGGAGCTCTTCAGTCTATGAGGTTCTCTTCCACAAAATAGGGGACAAATGTGGGGTCTTGAGGGGATCTAACCCAGATGCTTGGGCCTTAGAATACTGAGATCAATTCTTGCAGGAATTGGTCTGGGTTGTCCTGAAGGATAGGATGCCAGAAGTCTTCTACTTCTTCGCTGTTGAGGGTGATAGTGGACTGGGCTTCTGTAGCCACCCTGGCTTCTAGTGTATTGATATGGCAGGATGACAGGTCTCTGAAATCTGAGACTCTAACATACTCCAAGTTGGGGATCGACCATGGTGTATGTCTGAAGATCTGATGGATCTTCTTAGCTGTCCTTGTTTCGCATATGTCCATGGAAGTAGAATCTTGTAGCTCTTAGGTGCTGGCCTATGGGAACTCCCAGCAGAGGAGGTTTCCTATTTCGTACTCCTACCACATTTGGAGGCATTCGGTAGCAATGGTGATCCTTGTTTCCATTTTACGATAGTAGAGGATAAAGTGATAGGGGTCTGCAGTACCCAGGTAGACACTAGGAGTCCTTCTTGAGCAGGTCCTCATGGCTCTTCTGATGTCTTAGAACATCCTTTCCTTGACTGAGATACCTTGGTGGTTCCTTGACCTTGAGGTTTGGTGGGCAGCAGGCATTTTGTTTGTAGTAAGTCTTTGAGCTATTTTGGGATTGGTGGTTCTTGTTGGTTGCTGCTACTGCAGTTCCTTGATCCTTCTTTTATATTCTTCAGGATGCTTGTACTGTGGTCACAATGACTCACAGTTGGTCATCATTGCTCATCTCGTATACTGTATAATCTTCTTGTGCTCCGATCTGGTAGCTTACAAGGAAAGGCTGTCTCCTGTGCTGATGTCATCATTCTGGGATCACTATTACACTGTATACATAGCTGTGAGGTCTGTAAATTCTGAGGTCTGAAGGACTATCATGAGTTGTTGCTGGAATTCTCCCTCATCTCTATTATTACTATCACTATTACCACTACTTTTTTTTTTTTTTTTTTTTTTTAATGGACTCATAGTCCCACAGAATTTTATTGGAAGGAAACCTAGACTATATAGGCCAAAACCCTCCCCCACCACCCACCGAACAATATCCCCCCATTAACCTAGACTACTAAATTGTCCAGTAGTTCTACCGCTCCAGCTATGCCTGTCGAACACTAGCTAAGTTGACCCCCATGACATAGACTAGACTTGTCTGCTCACCAGGGCTGGATCATCATTTACACATGAGAGCACACCTACGTGTCGGATCTAGCAGCACCGGAACTGAATAAAGAATAGCCCCCCAAATCCCAAAGGAAAGCCTGAGGCAAATAAAAAACCCCCCAACCAACCAATAGAGAGCAAAGTAGATTCAAAGTGGGTGAGTAAAGGACTTATATACAGCACCTTCCTCAAAGGACTTACATATGGGCTAGGGCCTGAAAAGACCCCACTCCCACTCTCTGAGCCTGCAGGCCTTGATCACATTGCCATGTCAGCTCTTGATTCCAGTCGAGTACTGCCAAATGAGGAAGGTCCCACTCCTCAAGCCTGCGGGCCTCAATTGCATTACCGTGTCAGCTCCCGGTTCTAGTTGGGTACAGCCAGGATGCCAGCCCCTACACCACCCCACCCCCTATCAGCCAATTGAAAGGCCCCACTGAAATATTATCTGCCCCAGTCCTAATGACTGCCCCCAGCCTGGCACCTCACTGGTTCACCATAATTGCCCTTCCTCCTATCTGTGACAGCCATCTCCCCTCCCATCCCAACATCACCCAAAAAGCAGTCACCTATGCCAGAACTGTACTCGCCAGGAAGCTCGCCAAAGCCAGAGAGCCCCACCACAGGCACTGAGGACCTGCAGGTAACCTACACTGAGCACTTGATGCCCAAGGTTGGCTGACTCCCTACATAGCCCAAGATACACTGAGACAACACCTTGTTGGTGATGGCAAAAGGAAGAAGGTACCGCACCAAAATGGATACTCTCCAGACACAGCCGAAGACACCAGAAACCGTGAAAAAGTGGAGAAGATACCGATCTGACACTGATAAAGGGGCAACTCATCACCATTGCCCTCCTCCCACTATGCCCATGCAGGTACAGCAAACCAACCTGAGGTAGAGGGGGTAATAATAGAGAAAAGGGGACTCAGAAGATTACCTACCAAACCTTGTGACCGGTAAGGTAGTGGAGAAAGGAGACGACTATTACCACTACTACTACTCTTGATGAGTAGCTTATGTACTGCCCATATGAGAAAAAATCTAACATTGTCAACAGAGAGTATATTTCTATCTCAAATACTCCCTCTTTTGATGATTATTGCAGGGTAAAAAAATAAGTAGACTGACTAATGTATGATTAAGAGCTACTGTTTTGTTTGCTCATGATGCAGCAGGAAAGAAAAAAAATAAAGAAAAAGAATAAAGAAAGAATAAAAGAAGAGAAGAAACAAAAGAAAGGGTAATATCACCAAAGTATGGTAGAAAAAAAAAATAGAGTGAAAATGAATAAAAGAAAGGATAATATCACTAAAGATTTTGTGTGATCAATCTAGATAGATCAATCTGGATAGATCAATCTAAATGGATCAATCTAGATCAATCTGGATTAATCTGAGTTGATTTGAATCTATCATATGATGAATCTAATTCAAATCTCATCCAGATAAATTGTATCTATTCAGAGCACTAGATATATATAATAATTATATATAATATATTTATTATATAATAACAAGCTACTAAAAATTATAATAGAATTTTCAATATAGTAGTTATAAGATACTATATATAATATATATAATAATATATAGATATATCTAGTATATTATATTTAGTCATAGTCTTAATCTATATAAATATCTCAGAGATTTGAGTAAATAAACTTTAATCTAAAAGCTGAAAAAAAAGCAATAGTCAATTGTCTAGTATACTTAAAAGGAACATCTGCTAAGAGCTACTGCTAGAAGTTGTGAGCTTATTTTCTTTCTACTTTAGTCTATTTTTTGATATAAAGAAGTTCACTATATTTTAATATATATACTTATCTAACTAAGTCTGAAGCTTTGCTATTCTCTCTCTCAAAAAGTCTATTATAATTTGATAGAAGTAGAAGTTACTCTTATATATAAGTAATCTTTTCTCAAGAAGTCTACTATAATACAAACAACTCTATAGAAAACTCAATCAATATATCAATACTATTAGTAATAATTAAAGAATATCTTCATCTTAGCTATCTTTCAGAACTAAGCTAAAGAAACTAATAGAATTATGAATAAGTAAATATTAGCTAAGAAAAATTTGATAAACTCAATAATAAAACTATATAAAAAGTATTCAAGAAATTTATCATACTTAATAAAAAAGGAAAGAATATAATAGTTTATTATATAATAATAAGTTACTAAAAATTATCAATAGAAATATTAATAGAAATTATAATGAAATTTTTATTAAAAATACTAACAGAAATTATAAAGAATTTATAATAGAATTTCCAATATAGAAGTTATAAAATATAATATATAAAATAATTATATATAGATACATATATCTAGTATATTATATTTAGCTATAGCCTCAATAAGTATAAATATCTTAGAGATTTAAGTAAATAAACCTCAGTCTGAAAGCTGAAGAAAAGTAATAGTCAATAGTCAATTGTCTGATATACTTAAGAGGAATACCTACTGAGAGCTACTTAATTCAAAAAGAATTAAGGAATACCTACTGAGAGCTACTATTAGAAATTGTGAGCTTATTTTCTTTCTACTCTGATCTAATTTCTAATATAAAGAAGGAATTTATCTCTTTATACAGATATTTAAAACTTAGTACTTTCTCATAGAACTCAGAACTTAGAGCTGATAGTCATCTCTAATTATCTGTAATATATTAATTTTATCAATATATAGTTTTATTATAATATAGTTTGATAACACCTTTGAAACCAGTGATATTAGAATTCAGAAGACTTCTTGACTTTATAAGTCACTAGTTGCAAATCATAACTCAACTATAACTTATCTTAATTATAAGATAATTTGCATCTGAACTTACAATGACTCATAATGATCTTAGTGATATACTACTATGTATTAGTTAGGTGACTCTACTCTCTGGACTAAAGGAGAAGACCCTCAAGATATAAAAGAAGTATTAAGAGAAGAAGTACAAATATCAACCATAAATAAGAGACTTACTATAAAACAAAATATCTACTATCTGCTAAGTAGTAAGATCAAGAAGCCACTTAGATCCATCAGTTCAAGAATAGATATTTACTGATATTAAGAGGATAATGAGATTATATATAAGAAGGACTCCTAGTCTGAATCTCTATATAAGAGACCTCTATTACTATACTCTCAACTACTAAGAAATAGAGACAAGAATTACTACTGCTACTAAGTATCTTTGGATATGACAAGAATATAAGATGGGACATTATCTCTACTAAGAATTTACTCAAGCCAGCTCTTAAGAAATTGCAGACACTATATGTATAGATGAGCATAAATAGAAATTAGCCAAAAAAGTCCATCAATTCTTCAGGCATATATCCTGAGCTATTCCTAATTTAGAATATGTCAAAGTCTCTGATATCTAAAAACTGATAAGCTACTATATAGACTATTTTGAAGAAATGGTTACAGAAGAGACCCAATCTACTATTATAGTTAAAAGTAATAAGGTTTAAGATCTTTGGAACTCTATCCTAGAGAATAATCTAGATCAATTTATTTATGGTCTGATTGTACTATTTTAAGGCCCTCTCTTGAGAGTCTACTATCTTCAGAATTCCACAGATATTCCCTACTTTGTGGATGACCTCACTATTGATTAGAGACCTTAAGAGCAAAATGATCTTATATTCTTTGATGATATCATCCCTTTAGACAACTTGGAGAATAATGGTAATCTACTTATTTTATTGAAAGATGACATTAATAACTTCCTTTTCTCACTCCCAGAGCCCACTACTGACCTCAGTATAATTGTGGGAGATGCAGAAAATGATTTGGCCAGACTTCTTGAAAAAAATAAGAAAAAGGATAAGGATGATATAATCTCAGTTATATGAAATTTTAAGATATATGAGGATGACTCTATTAGCCAAATTGAGTAAGTTAGTTATTTGTACAAATAGTGACTGCATATTAACTAGCTAAATTCATCATAAATATAAAATTAGCCTTATCCAGTTAGTTAGTCACCTGAATTTCAAAAGTGTACTAAATAGTATCTCCTAGTAATTATGAGTTATAACCAATTACCTAGCCTTATACATAGTCTGAAAATTATATAAATACCCCTGATCTGTAGTGAATAAACCTCAGTCAATTAGTTCTGAAAGATAAAGGAAGTTGAGTGTAAGAACTTTGGAAAAAAGACTCCAAGAGCTGTGTAATAGAACGAGACGCGATCACGTGACCCGGCGATGACGTCACGATCGAGCGCGACATACGACGAACGTAACGAACGATGCGAACAATGCGAACGACGCGAATAAACGATATCCAGCTTATCCCCAGTAATCGGCGCCACAGCAACCAGCGCTGTAGCAATGCTGATCATTGCCTAGCAATAGAGGTCCTGATCACAAAGTGTTTTTGATCCCAAACCACCTGACAAAGGTTGAGATCACAAACCTCACCATAATTACCAAATTAATCACTTATACTTAGTCAGAAATTGCAGACCAACTTATATAAATACCCCCCAGTTTCCATCCAAAATAAAGTAGTTTTAGTTCAGTCCTTGATATAAGAATCAAGTTCCCCCCACACACATACATTTCTCCTGAGTCTTAGTAATAATACCTAAGTGACTCTAGTGTTTTTGACTAAACTCCAGAAGCCTAGCTAACTTCTGCCAGAACTGAGACTGATATATAAATCACAAAGACTTAAGTAAACCCATTGAACCTGAATTCCAAGGCAAATTCAGTCTGTGCACAGTAAAGAACAAGTCCCTTACAACCAAGATTGATAAGAAGGATACTGCTACTATAACTACTTTTAAGTGAGCACTTTCTCATACTAAAGGCTTCTTGGTATACATTGTGTACTAAGTCCCTAAGTAATACCTTATTTCCCTCAGTATCTAAAGGATAAGAGAGGAATAGAAATAAGAGTTATTATAAGCTAAAAATAAGAGTTATTATAAGCTGAAGGAATTTACTCTTATAAATACTATTATGAAAATCATCATAAAACTCAGATACAAGATCAAGACCACTTCTTTAAGGTACAAAGAATAAATGATTCTAGAGATCAATATATCTACCTGGAGCACAAAGTTCAGAGATTGAGAAGATAAATCACTCTTATTACTTGAAACTATCTGGAAAACCACTACCAGTAATGAAACCTATCAAGTAAGAAAATACTGTCACAGTCAGATAAGGAAATGACTACTATTAGAATACAAAACCTAGGAAATATCAGAATACTACCAGAAAACTCAAGGATAATATGAGAATTGCAAACTCACCAGAAAACTTAAGAACAATATATAATATAAATAAGTGCTTATTTGATATACAAATGATCAGTCATATGACCAATAACTTGAGATATACAAATATAAACAAATTGAACAACAGTTAAAGTGAATATTAAGCCAGAATATTATTAGTAGATAAAGAGATAAATATTATATAAATAATCAGTAGCATATTGAGCTATGCATATTAGTAAATTAGACATACAAATCACATACTATATTTTAGAGACTTAACTGAAAAATTTTCCTAAAGACTTGACCATTTGGCTCAAAAACTCAGCAGCTATTTATAGTAGAGAATTTAGGAGAAACTAGCCAGCAATAAGACCAGAGCCAACAACAGCCTACTTTAGGAAGAGAAGCTCACACTATTGTCAAGATAGCTCTCACTCTATTCAGAACTAATAGTTAAGAAACTAAGTCAAAAGAAAGAAATGATTCAGATTACAGTTTAATCTCAAGAGAAAGAAGATAACTCAGAGGATAACTTGAGTCTATCTAGATCTAAGACTCAGAATAAGAAGAAGATTTTTCTAAAAAATATCAGACACTAATCTATAGAAGAGATTTAGGCAGAAGTAACTACATTACTACTGTCATCATCTGAGCCATACTACTAGATCAAGTATATTTTGAAACATCTGAAGGAGAAGAAGACTACCATTCTTACCTTCTAGAATAAGAGAAAGATGATAATTGGAAAATTCAATCAGACTATCTAAGGGACATATTTAACCTTTATTACTATTCAGATAGTAATATAGACCCTTGATAAGATGAATAGAACTCTACTACTTCTTAACAGCAAGGGGCAGACAAACTAAACATTAGCTACATCAGTTCTATTTTAATTGCCAGAACCTCAGTACCTTGGTCCTTTATACTCTAATACTATCCTTAAAAGATAAAAAGCTCTAGTCCTCTCAGTACCTCAGTATTTAGTAATCACTATTACTTAGTTAGAGAACTATTACTATTATGAACCTCTATTTTAGCTTTAATTAAAAGGATCAGACTCCCTATATTCTCACTAAGATACTACTTTTTGCCAGTACCACTAGCTCATCAAGTACCTCTACTATCTCTATCTCAAGGATCATTAAGAAACTCTACTCCAGAACTAAACTCAGATAGCAAATTTGAACCAGATATAAGCTATTTTTAGAAATTCCATAGTACAGACAGTGAAGATATTAAGGAATTCCTTAGAGAAATTGAAGTATAAGTAGCAGCTAAGCAGTGAGATGTCCAGAGAAAGCTCAGAATCATAGAATTACTTCTGAGAGATCCTGCTCTATAGAAGTATAACTAAACAAAGCAAATTGGAGAAGATATCTATAGAATAGAATAAGCTAACAATCTTTGAGTAAATGGAGACTATATGGATAGATATAATATTTATAAGGCTTGGCTCTACACTCAGTTCAATAGACTTGAGTATTAATAGGAAGTATAAGAAGCTTTAACCTATATGAGTCAAGCTACTAATAAAATCCCAAAAAGCTTCTACCATCAGATTCATACTTGAATGATCAAGACAAACATATAACCTTCTGTTCAGGAGATTTTTCTTCATTGGATAATTCTTGATCTTAGATTGCTTACACTTCTGTAGCTTTGGCTATAGGTATCTCTGAAATATGTCTATATTTCTTCTTCTTTCTTCTATACTCAGAGCAGGCTATGCCAGGTGAATTCCTTATTCCAATGATCTTGAAGGAGTGCTCAGGACACTTGTGTCTTTTGAGACAGATGGGGCATTCTTTAATTTCTTCTACAATGGCTTCAATAGTAATAGAGATAGTATTTCTGATCCATATATATATTGTCTTCTGGTCTGTTATCTACTATATTGATTTGGGGATTAAGTCTGAGATCATTTCCATCTTCAGATTCTTCTTTCTCTTCTATAGTAGACTCTTTACTATGGGCATATTCTTCCTGCATAGTGACCTTCTTCTTCTTTTTTAATTACTTATAGCTAGTTACCTTAACTCTGTACTTCTTGCCTCAGTAGTCAAACTTGAGAACTTGTTGACTGATATCAATAACTGTATTCATTTCCTTCATCCAGTTGGTGCCAAGGATTATGTCATAGGTGATAGCTTCAGTAATAACAGCTTTTGAGATAGAGAACTGAATGTGTCCAAGAGAGATAGTAATGTTTTATACTTCTCCAAGGGGTTGAGTTCAGGCTCCATCTGCTACTATGATACTGAGATTGGATGGTCCATCAATGGGCCATTGGAGGGTATCCAGGAATCATTTGGCAATAACACAGACAACTACTCCTATATCTATAAGGATTTTGCCTTTTGTTCTCCAATATCTCCATATAGGTAGGTGCTGACATATCTCTCTGCAGCTTGGATAGGGGTGGGAGCTGGATCTTGCTGTGGGATTAGAACTTGGCCAGTGCTAGATCTGGTAGTCCTTAGCAAATTGTTTCAGACTCCAGCTAGTATCAGTTGCAGAAACTGCAGGAGAGGAACTTCCATCTTGGCTTCTTGAATCTTTTACCAGACTTCATTATAGATGTCTCTGGGTATGGTCTTCAGAGTATACTTCTTTTTGAACTTTAGGGCAGCAGATTCCCATTCTTCTTGCTCCATTTCTTCATTCTCTAGAGGTAGCTCATTTGTTTCAGAGACAAAAGATGAGAGAGACTAGAGAGATATTTCTACTTACTCCTCTTCATGTTCTTCATCTTTCTCTTGGATTCTTCTGCTGGTATTCCTGGATGACCTTCCTACAGATCTCTTTCTTTTCTCTGCTAGATAAACTGTCTTTTGGGTAATGACTTTGGCTGGGTACAAGTCTAGGTCACTATAGTCTTCACTGTTGCTTTCTTTCTCAAAATCTTTGACAGGATGGATCTCAGTCTTCTTATACTAGGTTTCATTCCTTTGGTTTAGAAGTTCTGAGTCTCTTTGGTCACTTCTTTTATTATCACATTCAGTTGCATAGTGTCTGAATTGTCCATAGTGAAAGTATATATTGGACTTAGGCTCTATCCTAGACTGAATATCTTCTTTCTTCTTATGGATAACTCCTGTTATCTCTAGGTGGATAACCTTGGTTTCTCTGTAGTGAATATCTTCTGTTGTCTTATTGATAACTCTGATTTTTGCATATAGTAAGTTTTTCAATCTGTCTAACCAATTAGTCCAACTTGGAACTGAGGTCTTGAATTTCACTTCTGTTTTTCTTTTCTTCTTTGGCTGACCTTCTTTCTTCAGATCTCTCCTGTCCTTAAAGGAGTTCTTATAGAGCTTTGACCAGGATATCTTCTTTGTTATCCTTCTTATCATAGTCACTTCAGGTAGTTCCTTATCTGATATCAAAAAATCCTTGGGCTATATCTACTTGTTCCTTGGGCCTTCTGATACCTAGAGTGTAGATATGCTGAGCAATATTTGGTAGAATCATATTCATGAAGATCATTAGACCTATGATGTCTTGGTTGGTAGTATTGAACCCAGCTGTATGCATTCTCTTCTGGATTCTTATAAAGAAAACTCTGAGCAATTCTTCAATATTCATCTTCATTCTTATGATAAATTCTTGGGCCTTATAGCAGGTCTCACTTTCTGCATACTTCTTAATGAGCTAGTGGGTCATAGCTTGATACTCTGCTAGCCAGGTTGGTGCTATATAGATGGTAGCTCCAAGATCTGAGTTTATGTCATTCATAGCTTAGGTGAAAATTCCTTTAGCTAGTTCTCTGAGTTGGGTCTTGTAGATAGCAGCTTTTCTTTTATGAGAAAGGTTCTTCAGGGCTGCAATTCCTTCAATTTCATCAAGGAATTCTCTTAGGTCTTCATCTGGGTATTTTGTAAAGGTTGGCAATAGGGTGGCTATTTTGTCATCACTGTCTTCTAATTCTGGTTTTGATTCTGATACTGATTCTGATTCTGATTCTGATTCTGATTCACTCTCTGAATTGTTACTGAAGTAGGATGCTTGGATATCTTGAGAATAGTATTGGAGATCTTGGATAAGATGGAATAGGTCTAGATATTCTTGATAGAGCTATTTCTTAGTCTTCCTGTTCTGTGGCAGCTGGTGGTAGAGAATTAATAGGTGAAATTGGTGGGTCTTCTGCAGAAACTCAGGCTCATGCAATAAGGTCTTTAAATTATTATACAAGCTCATCAAAAACTCTGGTAGAACTGCCTATATAATTTGGTTGATCTGGTTGATCCTGTAATAAGTCTGTTGGTACTGTCTGAGGATTCTATACTATACTGGCTTTTGGTTAGGATCTCTCCAATACTAAGTAGTTGACAAGTCTTAAAGTGATTACTTCTTTTCCTATCCAAATACTGGTAATGACTGGTTCTTCTATAGTAGCAGAGATTAGTGTTATATCAAATGTATCCAGTTTGACTGTGGGTTCTTGTGAGCTAAAAAGTCATATTGATTTTGAAATCTATTCCTAGTTGAGCCTCCAAATGTAATATGCCTGGCTCAATAGAGATAAATTACAAGGTTGAAGATTGATATAGTTTGGCTTGAGCCCTTAGTTACTTTGTCAAAAAGCAATAAAATGTTCTAAGATTCCTAAGATCCTTGATATTTAGTAGTATAATAGTCAAAACTGGATATCTGTGAGCAATTTCCTTATTGAGATAAGTTTTTGAGCATAGCAGTAATTTTGTATAATGGTTTTATATAGTATAATGAGTTTCTTTATATAATTTCTGTATGATAATCTCTTTATATAGTGTGATGGATTCCTTATGTAGGACAATCTGACAATTTAGTAGTTTCCTTTTTGAGTAGCAGGCAATCTCTATTATGACGTACGCAATTGACAACAGAGTGCCGGTGACTGCTAAGATCAGATGACATAATGGTGTGACAATCAAATAGACAGCCTGACCCATTAGGTGATCATCCCAAAAGAAGACAAGATGATCCGAGCCAAAATGAAGACCATGTTATTTAAGGAACCATACTCCGCCTCAGGGATCAGCACCAAAGAA
>RBNI01000064.1:0-45601 GCA_003990745.1 Jimgerdemannia flammicorona | reverse complement strand
ATAATTATCCAAATAAAATAAAATATACACTATTCAAAAGCTCAGACACTAGTCTATTAATGGTTAAAATTCTGATTTAAAATATTTTATATTGGGATTATAATATAATTAAATATTAATAAAAACTAAACATTGGCACACTTTTGGCTGTCACTGTATAGAGCAGAAGGAACCAATAGCAGATGTGAATGTTATGCAAGTTATAACTATATAGATAAGGCCAAGAATAGCATCAAGCAGCAAAGAGCTAGAGGGGAAAGCCACAGTCGACAGAAAGATGAGGCAGTCAATGCACTCATCTAATGTGATCCTGATATAGAATATGGCAAAATCTCTAGTAGTAACATAAGAACAATCTGACACATCTAGGTAATCTGATCAAACTAATTATAATAGTTTAAGCATATTACATAGAGGTGAATAAAGTGAATAACCCACATTAAGGTGTAGGTGGGCTAACTACAGATAGAGAAAGTGAGATAGAAAATGTGAAATCTCAGTCATAGGAGAGTTAAATGCTCCAATAATAGGGTGCTATGCCACTCATGTCCCTTTGTATATCTTGGGTAGTATATGAAACACAGGTAACTTGTAATTGCTGGGCTCTATGAGGTATTCTCAAATCAGCATATAATTCTTGTCACCAATGCAGAACTTGAGTAGACTAAGGAGATCTAGCCTCACTGATTCCTTAACATTATCAATCATAGAGAAATCATTTACATACACAGGATCATAAAGGAGAGACCAAAGATCATGGAGATATAGAGCATACAGAATTACAGTGAACTCCAGATTTTTATTGATAAGATAGACAGTAAAGTCATCATGAGTATGGATGTCTCTGAGAAGGTATCAGAACTTCTTTAGTACAAACATGCCAGACACATTCGTCATGGGTCAGATAGCTTGATTTAATGCAGCACTCATATGAAGCATAATTTGCATATTTTCTATACAGTGTAGTGGTCACCATTTTGATGGCACCCAGGCGGAGATCTTTGAGACATTGTCAGAATTACCCATAGAGGTCCAGAAGGTGGCAAGATCAAGATGCCATTGGAATGATGACAATGAAATTGGGTCAATGGTACTGTTCATTGATGCCAACCCAGGGAGAACAAACTTAGAGCCAAAGTTCAGTATATACATAAGCTCGGGGATAAGCCAAGACAGAGGTATATTGGTAGCAAAGCCCTCCTTGGTAAATATCCAAAACCGAGAGATGAAAAACTGACTTAAGTGAGAACTGAGAAGAGAAGACACAAAGGCAAAATTCTGAATTAGTGTTGAGACTGCTACCATATGTGAAATGGGAACATCAGGGCCAAACTATATTGTCAGGAAGTCATATAAGATATCCAGGCCAGAGACCTCTAGTTTTTTGAAGCTAGAGGACAGATGTTGCTGGTATTATATGTACCAGACAACATAATGTTTAGTGGTAGTACACTTGTTGCACTATAGTACAAACACTCTGGCAGTACTCTTAGATGAGTGACTTGAAGTCAATGAGTGGCTGGTCCCAGTAGAAGTGAAAGAAATGGACAGGGAAGGCAAAGCCTTATATACTCATTTGACCTCTTTTACAGAACCCTCTGACATGGTAGGAGATAGAGAGTAAGGATCTTGGTGGGCCTTCATAGGTATACCAAGACATCTAGAACAGCTACAGCAGTTTGGTATAATAGAGGCTGAAGTTGTACTCACCTCCTTAGTCTTATCCACAGTATCTGCAGGCATGGCAGTAAAGAGTCGGGAAGTGGGGATACTCTTTTTCAGTCGGGCAGAACCAGCAGCAGCAGAGGCAAACATACATTTTGCACAAGGAGTAACAATCTTAGAGTACTTCTCAAGCTCCTCGACTATAGTTTTGTGGGCAGTGGTGGAAATTCCATCTTACAGAGATAAGGATATAGGGACAGTCAGGCAGACTGTGGTAGTATTGGCTTTGACAGTGGTGGTAGCAATAAGACAGCAAGATTGATACATGATAATGTCAAAATCTTAGAGGAGAAACAAAGTAACTTTTGCTCATTCAGAGGTAGATATCATATAAATATTCTTATATAATCCTTAAGTGATATCTTGAGAAAGCCCAAAGAATTCTAGGGCATCAGATAAAACACTCATGACCTTGTTGATTTTAGCATACTGGTCCTTAGCATACTGGGTGGCAGCAACATTCTCAGTCACAGCAGCCTCAACTATAGCTATGGTGCAGTACTTAGCTTCTGCTGAAGTGGTAGTAAGGGCAGTACCATACTATTCCTCAGATAGGAGGGCAATTGTAGTGATAACCTTCTTGGAAGGAGTAAACTTCCAGTCAGTAACCTGGGCTTGTAGAAGGTTAGTATAGCATTTCTTCACAGTGGCAACCTTAAGGGCAGAAAGTACTCTGGTGCAAGCAGTACAGAAGAGAGTAGGAACCTCGACAGATACAGTGGCCATGTAGGCAGCCAGGTTATCAAACTCTGCCAAATTAGTGAAAGAAGCCTTGGGGATAGCAGTATTGTTATCTACATTTATATTATCTATTATATTATATATTATGAAATAAGTAGATACATAATAGAGAAAGAGTTTAGAGCAAGATGTGATACTGTTACAGCAGATATGAAGGTCAGTGGTAAAAGGTCAAGCAGTAAGAAACAAAAATCTTATGTGAATTATCATGATAGAACAAAGGAAGTGGAATAAAGTATTTTCCAAAGCAAGGTACAATAGATCTACAACTCACTTATGGTACCATGATATGTGGTGGTCTTTATTCAAAATTGAGAATAAAGTTTAGATAAACAAAGATACAGATCTAACCCTGGAATTCTGGAATCAGAATAGTGCATAAGTATCAGACCTTGCTCTGATCCAAACAAAGGTCTGAATCAGGCTTCATCAATCTATATATATGATAGACCATTAAAAAACCCGATATAGTAACAATTGGGAAAAAGGTACTGGTCATGTGATCTAATGTTACACATACATAAACAAATGCTAAAAATGGAATCAGACTAATAATAAATATATATTGTTATGTGATTGTTACTTATAGGTTTAAAAACTAAAAATTGTCAATATCTGAAGGTGCAGGCATTAGGCCTAAAGTCTCATAACTGGAGCAGAGTAGAGCCTTGTCACTGGAGTGAGTGAAGTGAGTGGAGGTAGATAGGTATCATGAAGCATAAGTACATAGGTATCAGGCCTAGAGCCTTATACTGGAGATTGTCTGGTGATTTTTCACATTTTTAAATCTATAAGTAATAATCATATAATGATACATATTCATCATTGGTCTAGTTCTATTTTTAGCATTTGTTTATATATATGTAACATTAGATTAGGTGACTGGTACCTTTTTTCCGATTGTTACTATATTGGGTTTTTTAATAGTCCATTATGTGTATAGATCAATAAAGCCCAATTCAGATCTTTGTTTGGATCAGAGCAAGGTCTGAGTACTTATGCACCATTCTGATTCCAGAATTCTGGGGTTAGATCTGTGTCTTTGTTTATCTGAACTTTGTTCTCAATTTTGAATAAAGACCACTATATATTGTAGTGCCATGAGTGGGTTACAGATCTATTATATCTTACTTCAGAAAATACTTTATTCTGCTTCCTTTATTCCATTGTGACAATTCACATAAGCTTTTTGCTTCTTATTGCTTGACCTTTTATCTTTTTTTTTTTTTTTTTTTTTTTTTTTTTTATAGTCACTTGGACTCCATCCTTTATTAGTACCAGTCTATTGATAATTACATACATGCTCCTCTCCCACTATCTAATCCCCACTTTATAATACAATACAATGAACCCACCTCCTATCCATTTCCCCTAGGGAGGCCCCTTCTCCCTACTCTTTCTTGATGAAACACCACTCTATCGAATACAATTCCCACTCTTCCACTACTCTGTTCGCATATTCTTGCCACCAAACCTCACTGCCACCCCCCTGAAGGACCCCAACCTATCCACCATTCAGTCAACAGATCCCCCAACAGCTCCTCTCACCTTATAACCCTCTCCTGCAGGCTCATCTGCCGCCCCTCCTCAAACACAAATAGCCAATGACCTGCCAGACCCACCCAAACTGCTAGCACCCACCTGACAGTGATCCAACTATCACCCACCCCCCCCACCAGCTGAGATCTCAAGTCCTTCCAGTGACCCCCTTCACCCACTGGCCTTCTCTCTACACCTAGCCTATTTCCTATTTCAACCCAAAAGTCCCCCAAAACCTCACACTCTCTCAGCCAATGTTCTGGTGTCTGCACCAAACCCCCAACTTGCCCTACATTGTAACACTCCTCACAATCAAAACAGCCACCATCTACCAAATGCCTGGTGTGGAAATTCAGCATAATGTTCCTCTACAGCATTCACCACCACACCACCCAGAACTTGGGGGAGAGCCACCACTGCACCTCAGCACTCCAAGACCAAATACCAGCCCAGTCCCACTCCTTGTCAATCCCAACTGCCTACCAACCACTCAGCCAAAGGTCCTGGCCAAGACCCTGCTGACACTCTACTCTATCTCCAATATTAAAAGCAGCAAGTGGAGCACCCCCCAGAAGCAGTCTATCTCACCGCCATATACATGGACCCCACAACACCTCTTCCTCATTGCCCTGCCAGCACAGACCAATTCTGTGTGCCCCATCAGCCACTCCCCACCAAAAGCCCCTAAATCGCATCCACTGAATTCTATTGAGCCCTACCAAAGAGCATAGATCACCTGAGGACCCTCGGGGGGAGGTTCTTATCTCCCACACCTTCTGCATCAAAGGTACCCAACCTCCTCCCTGTAGTTCAGCTGCTCTCTTCAACCACTAGGCCCGCAAGCAGTGCAACCTCTTAGGGAAATCCATAAGGCCTAGACCTCCCCTGTCCACTAGCATTGCAAGAGTATCCCAACTTATCTGGGACCTCCTCCCTGCCCAAATCCAATCCCTCGCCATCTTTATCAGCCTCTTCACCACCCAAGCTGAGAAGTCCAGGTGGTACGCCACATACCACAGCTTGGGGAATCAGTATGTATTCAGAATTGATACTTGCCCTGCTAGAGAGATATGGTGGCCTCTCCAACCCCAAAGGACCTCCCCCCAAATAGCCACCCTGCTCTCCCACCACACTCGGGGCAGGACAGAACCATATACAGAGAGGAATATGCCCAGATACCATACCATCTCACCAGTAGGAACAATTGTTCCAATGACATCCCCACCCACCAGTCCATTTCCTAGCACCATCATCTCACACTTATGCCAGTTGAGCTTTGCCTCAGAGTGAACCTCATACCATTCCACCATCTCCTGAAGTGCCTCGACATCTGCTACAGACCCAAGGCCAACCACCATGTCATCTACAAAGGCCCCCACCTTCCATCCTATGCCATAGATAGAGAGCCCCACCACCTTCTGGCAAATCCTATCCATTAATGGTTTCAATGACAGAGCATAAAGGATAGGAGACAGGGGGTCCCCCTGAGGCACCCTCTATGCAAGGTAAATGCCCGACTATAGTGGCCATTACACATCAATGCCACCTGACTGCCCTTGAGCAGGTTCACCATAGAAGTCCAAAATCCAGAAGGAACACCAATACGATCCAACACCTTGCCCAGCCAAACCTGCTGGACCCAGTCATAGGTCTTCTCCTAGTCCAAAAAGACCAACCTTCCATCCAGGCCATAAGCCTGGGCCCCTTCAATGACACCATGCACCCAAGCAGTCCCATCTCTTATAAGCCTGCCTCTCACAAAGCCCTGCTGCTCCTCCCCCAGCACCTGTTGGGTAACCTTCTGCAGCCTCACAACAACTACCTTAGTAACTATCTTCCAAAAGCATGATTGGTTGCCAGTTCTTCCAGTCTTCTCTCCTCTCCTTGTCTTTGTATAATAAAGCCACCAGCCCAAGGTCCTGCTCTCCAACCCACTCACTGCTCCAAAGAACATGATCACACAGAGCAGTCATCTCCTCCAAAATGCTGGAGACCTTGCCCATCTTCTTCCAGAAGTCCCAAGGTAGACCATCCTCCTCTGGTGCTGTCCCAGTTTTAGTTGCCACAAGGACACTCTGGACCTCCTCACCTCGCACTGGCAAGGCCAAGTCATCCAGTCCATCTGCTTGTGGTGGCCTCCATTCTCCTAATGCAACATCAATAGCTGCCTCATCTGCACCCCCTTAATCCTCACTCTACAAACCCTGCCATCTCTCTTTCAAAACCCCTAGGATTTGTTGCATGCCATATACTATGTCCCCATTGACATCGAGGATTCCATCCCACTGATGTCTCACCCTCCTAGCAGTGAGCAGATGGGATAAATATCTAGTAGGCCACTCACCCTCCTCAAGCCCCTGCCACCATAGTCTAGCAGCCATACCCCGCATATGCACCTCCTCCTCTTCTCTCAACACCTGTTGCAGTTCCAAAATCTCCAATTTAATCTGCGCCAACCTCCAATCCTCCACCCCCTCAGCAGTAAGCAAACCCACCCAATCCAATTGCAATCTCCTCAGCCTGCTGGAGGCATACCTCGTGTGCTTCCTCCTCTGTCTCCCAGCTTCTCTCCCAGCCTCTCTCCAATAGACCCTCACAGCCTCTTTCAATCTCATCCACCAGATGCCCACTGACAAACCCTCACCCCTCCAGTAATAAACCTTTGTCTGAATGTCCTCTACCCATGAATCCCACAACACCTTCTTGGCCAGCAGGGAGGAGTTGAGGCACCAATATCCGGGTCCATCTCCACTCCCCCCTAACTGCCTCTGTCCCAACAGTCTCCAGTGATCAGACCATGGGCACTATTCCACCTCTAATACCTTCCAGACATCAGCCCCCCAGTATTCTGCCATCAGAATCCAGTCAATCCTTGTATCCAAGCCATTCACCCAATGTGTGTAGACCCTGGAGTTGCCCTATCATGTTCTACCCATATCCCCTAAGAAGCTCAGCCTCTCCACCTTCTCCCACACATCCAGGCCACCACTTCTCCCTCCTGCACTCCTCCCACCATCAGTGCAGTCCAGATGCTGATCCCTAACCATATTAAAGTCCCCCCCAATCACATTGACCTCTTCTGCCCATAGAACACCCTCCTCTAGCATCTCCTCAATCCATGCAATCCTCTCCCCCTAACTGCAGAGCAGTAGCAAGAGCCAACCCTCACCGACTCCCACCCTGGCCACTGCCAATCTCCCCAGACCAAGTGATCACCCCAGCTCCTGATTCCCTCCAAGTCACCTTTATCCTTCCTCACCAGAATCGCCACTTTTCCAAACCAAGCAGCAGCCCCACCCCATTTCTTAGTCCACTTTACCCAATCATCCTCATCCTTACACCAAACATCCTGTAGCAAAAATAGATCAGCCTCCAAACCCTTGAGCCAAGTAAAAATGTTCTTATACTGTCCTGAACCTCGCAACCCATTCACATTCAGAGAAAAAATGTTAGTTGTACTGTTCATAAGGAATAATGTTAAAAGCAAAGTGATCCCATTCTCTATAAGTCCACATTCAGCTCCTCCTACACCAAGTCCAATTCACATTCAGCAGCTAATTCCCTTTCCCCAGCTTCCCTTGTCTCCAATCCTCCCAGAAGTTCTACCATTGCCTCATCTTCCCTCTCCTCAAATTCCTCTCAATACTCTAGACAGGCCTCCCTCCAGAGCTGCAAACCATGCTGCTCAGCCCAGCAGTACTTTGCCTGCTCACCTGTAGCCACCACCAGCTCTGCCTTCCTCTCCTCATCAACCTCATATCTCTCCTCCTTTAAGAGAATCACAAGAATCTCACCCCTCAGCGTCTCCACCACTCCCTCACCATGCAGAATCCACTCCCAGTGCTCCTCAGGCATAACCTGCAGGTCCACTTCTCCCAATGCATCAGCCACGAGGTTATCCATCACCTTGCTCATCTATAGCAAGTTTCCTACCTCCTTCTCTCCTGGAGTCCTTGGCTGTCCCGCATCCAACATCGTGGTATCAGCACCCACACTGGCAGCCTCATCCCACTCCTCCTCAGGGATATCCACCAGTTCATCCTCACCTGCTGCCACCACCTGGCCCCCTTTTGCTATATCAGAGACCCCAAAACACACTTGCTGGGCCCCCTCCATCAGCACATCCTCTGATGTCCTTCTCTTCACCGCTGGGCCCCTCCTGATCAGAGGGGGGGGGGTGGAGTCCAATTCTGGCTCCCAGACCTTAAAGGTGCCATCAGCAAAAGGGTCCTTACTCAGCACCTTCCCATCTCCTTCCTTGCCTACCTCTACCTCTCCAACCCCTTTACTAGCCCAGACACTGTCTTCAATGGCCCCAGATATCTCAGCCCTGACTGCCATCTTCTTCACCTTGACGGTCATACTTGCCAGTAGCTCCCACTGCCTCCTGCGCCCCTGCACCTGCTCTCACTGCCCCTTGTCCATACAGATATGCCTCCCCTCCACCACCTCCAGATGCATCGACTCCTCATACATCTTCCAGGCCCTCACTCTCCTCTCCACAGCTCCACTCATCTCCTCCAATATCTCCAACAAATCCTCCTCCTCCTCCTCACTCACCTTCACCCTTGATACCTTACAGATGAATGCCCCTCACATCAGCACAGAAGGCCAGTCACTCACCTTCCCCATGGCCTCCTTTCCCACCAGCCTAATCCTGACATCAATATCGCCTGTCCTGATCTTTGTCCCCTCCCACACCTGAAAACCAATATCCACCATGTCACCATACTCAATCATCACCTCCTCCACCCTCTTCCTAGTCTCCTCCTTAGTCACTGTGGGCATCCCCTTCATCAGAAGCTGCACCACTCTGGAATTAGACATTTGATCATGGTATCTGAATCCGATTCCCAATATAGTTTAGTCTTATAAATAGCAGCCATATTCTGCAAAGTGCAGAAACTTTAACATTCACAAAGATTTAGGAGATGTTGGAATGTTTGCAATTAGCAAATTCTAGCAGATGTTAAAAGATTCAATACTTACAGAAAATGACTCACTACTTAGCCACCTTATAGCTAGCAAACTTGTATAAATAACCCAGTATCTTAAAGTGAATAAACCTCAGATTGAAATAGTTCAAGCAAAGAGAAAGCAAAAGGAACTAGTAAGCCTGCGGGCAGATACACTTCGAACTCACCCATCTCTGTATCCTAAGGACTCTGCAGAGTCAAAGAAAAGTAAGTTTTCAAGATACAGAAATCTGACGTACTTCAAAGATTAAACATCTGCTACATTACATTGTATAAAATACCAACCTCAGTCCAAAAGGTCAAAAAAAAGCAGAAAGCTTTCTTTTCTACTCCAGCTCACTTTCTGATATAAAGAGAAGAGTTCAAAAAGTTCAAAAGTAAAAGACAAGTCTGCCTACTATACTTTGAGAAGAACTCTAAAGCCACTACTAGGAGATTATAAGCTTACTTTTCACTCTGGTCTACTTTCTAATACAAATCTTTGAAGAGAAACTTACTACTTAAGAAAAAACTGCTATTTTAAAAGAAGTTTTATATTTTGATTCACTTGCTAGATAAGTCTGAAAAATTTGAGAAGTCTGTCATCTTGCCACAAAGCCAGTCTTCTGATATAACTCTATATAAATAAAGCTAGTCTCTGATATAACTTTACTAAGAATCTACTATCTAAGTTATCTAAGTTATTAAGTTATATACTATTTTCAAGAAGTCTACTGATTCAGGAAGAATCCAAGTTATCTACCAACTCACTGCCAAATATGAGTCATGTCAGATTATATATCTTTGGAAATAAGATCATTATACAGAAATCACATACTTTAGAGATTATTGTATTATACAGAGATTATTATGCTATATAGAGAATATCATGCAGAAATTATATAAGAAAACCACTTATACCATACACTCACAAATTACTGTTATATTTAAAAATCTATCTCAATAAGAAAATTACCAAAATTGACTGCTATATCCAGATTTGATTATTATACTTTTTTTTTTTTTTTTTTTATTCTCTTGGTCTTTCTTTTTTTTTTTTATAGTCACTTGGACTTTGCTATTTATTATCAGTCTATATATATTTATATTATCTCCTTCTACTATCCAATCTCCATAGGGAAACCCTCCCTCCCTCCCATCTCTTCATACTTAAAAATCACTCTATCTTTCATAACCCCCACCCTCCCCCTACTCTGTCTGCATATCTTCTCCACCAAATGATACTGCCAACCACCCTACAGTCTCCACCCATGCCACCAACCTATCAGAGTATCCTCCATCAGTTCTTTCTATTATAACAGTTAGACCCCTAAGCCCAGATATCTCCCATCCTTAAATACATACAGCCAGTATTCTGTCAACCCTACCTATATAGCTAGCACCTACTCTAAAGTAAGCTATTCCTTTCCAACCCCTCCCATCAGTCTATCCTACAGATCCTCCCACCAACCTCTCACACCATCCCCCCTCTACATGACCCCCAATCTTTTCCCAACTACTATCTAGAAGTCATTGAGCACCTCACACTCCTCTAGCCAATGTTCAGGTATCTGTACAAAACACTCTTTCTGTTCAATATTATAGTACTCCTCACAGTCAAGGGTTTCCCCTTCCACCAGATGGCCAGAGCAAAAGTTGAGCATGACATTTCTTCTCTATATGTACAATCAGACTACCCAATACTTTGGAGGCAGCTACTGTCAAACCTCAGTACTCTAGTTCCAGATCCTATTCCAGTCCCACTCTTCACCAATACCCACCAACTGCCATCTGCTGGGCCACTAATCCTGCCCCAACTCCTTCTGGCATTCAACCCTATCACTAATATCAAAGTCAATAAGGAGGGCACTCCCCAGCAACATCTGGTCCCATCTCTATATCTCTGGGCCTCAAGGCCTTTCTCTCTTATCTCTCTGCTAATAAATGCCAATGCAGTGTACCCCATTAGCAACTTTCCACCAAAAGTCCTTAAACTACATATGCCTATTGTTCTGAAGCCTAATTAAGAACAAAAGATCTCCTATAGATTCTCTCAGTGAGGACCTCATCTCCCAGACCTTCTTCAATAGAGGAATCCAGCTGCCTCCCCCCAGCTCAACAGCTCTCTTCAGCCACCATGCTCTCAGGCAGTGTAACTGCTTCAGGAAGTCCACCAGCCCAAGTCCCCCTCTAGTCACCAGTAGAGACAAAATTTCCCAGCTAATCTGACTCCTCCCCCCTGCCCAGATCCATGCCTTGGCCAGTTTCAGTAGTCTCTTCACTACCCAGGCCAGAAAGTCCAGATAGTATACCAGGTATCACAACTTCAGTAGCCAGTAAGTATTCAAGATAGAAATATACCTCACCAGAGATAAATGGCAGCCTCCCAGCTTCACAGGGCCTCTCCCCAGATAGCCACCCACTGCTCCCATCAGAGTTTTGGAAGAATAGACCAATATACTGACAGATAGATGCCCAAGTACCTCACTGCCTCTCCAGCAGAGACAATTGTTCCAATAACCTCTCCCCCTACCAGGCCATTACTCAGTACTATTGTTTCATACTTATACTAATTGAGTTTAGCCCCAGAGTATACCTCATACCACTCCACAGTCTCCTTGAGTTCCTCAACATCAGTAATTGAACCCAGACCAACCACCATATCATCTGCAAAAGCACCAATTCTACTCAATGCCATAAATTGAAAGCTCTCCTATCTTCTACTAAATCCTATCTATTAGGGGCTCCAAGGAGAGTATACAAAATGTGGAATAGCAGGTCTCCCTGGGGAACACCCCTACCCAGAGGGAAAGTCACCCCTTGATGTCCATTACACATGAGTGCAGCTCTGCTTCCTTCCAGTAGGCTGACCATTGCTGCTCAGAACTGATGAGGGACTCTAATCCTGTCTAGTATCTTTGCCAACCAGACTCTCTGAACACAGTCATATGCCTTCTCCTGATCCAAGAAGACCAGGTGCCCATCTAATCCACAGGTCCATGCCCCTTCAATAACACCATAAACCCAAGCTGTGCTATCCCAAATGAGACAGCCTCCAATAAATCCCCACTGCTCTACCCTCAAGATCTGCTGGCCCACCTTCTGCAGTCTTGCTACTACCACCTTAGTAATCAACTTTCTGTCCATATCTAGTAGCATGATCAGTCTCCAGTTCCTCCAGTCCTCTCTCCTACCCTTGTTCTTATACAGCAGTGCCACCAGCTCCAGATTCTACTCCCCTACCTATCTTCTGGACTGCAGTACCAAGTTACAGAGTGCTCTCAGCTCTCCCAGTACACTGAGGATATTCACCATCTTCTTCCAGAAAGCCCAAGGCAGGCCATCCTCCTCTGGTGCTGTACCCAATATAGTTACAGCAAGAACCTGGCAAATCTCCTCCTCCTGCACTGGTATCACCAGGTTGTCCAGCCCTTCTACCTGTGGCAGGTACCAGTCCTCCAAGGCAATATCAATGGAGACATCTTCTACCCCACCCTCCTTCTCACTCCATAAGCCACTCCACTGCTCCTTCAGTGATCTGAGAATGTCTTGTATACTATGTACCAATATTCCCTCAGAATCAAGAACCCCCTCTCATCTCTGCTGAACTCTCCTTGCCCAGAGAGCCCTCATGAGAAACTTAGAGAGCCTCTCTCCTTCTTCCAGCCCCTGCCAATGGAGATGTACTGCCATACTCTGTACTTCCTCCTCCTCCTGCAATATCTATTGCAACTTTACAACCTCCTTTCTCACCTAGAGCAATCTCCAATCCTCCACCCCCTCCAGGGCCACCAAGTCTGCCCAATCTTCCAATAGCCTCATCAATCTAGCAGAGGCCCACACCCTCTTCTTCCTTCTCTATCTCCCAGCCACTGCATCTGCCTCCCTCCAATAGACCCTAGCAGCCTCCTTCAGCCTCATCTACCTAACACTAACTGAGGTACCTTTTCTTATCTACCCCTCCACCCTCTGCCAAATATCCTCAGCCTATCTATTCCATAGTACCTCATTGTCTACCAGGGATGAGTTAAGGCACCAATGTCCCAGTCCATCTCCATTTTCTCCAAAATGTCCCTATCCCAGCAGTCCTCAATAATCAGACCACAGACACCATTCTACTTCCAGAGACCCCCAAACATCCAGACCCCAGTAGTCTGCTGTCAAAATCCAGTTGATCCTTGTCCCCAGACCACTTGCCCAATAAGTATATACCCTTCTGTTACTCTATAGCTCCCTGCCAGCATTCACTAAAGTACTCAGCCTCTCTACCTCCTCTTATGTCTCCAAACCTCCACTCTTTCCCTCCACCCCCCACCCTCCATCAGTTCTATCCAATAGTACATCTTTGATTATATTAAAGTCTCTGCCAAGTATGTCCACTATAGCTCCTACCAGAGCCCCTTCCTCTTGGAGACCCTTCATCCACTCTACCCATTCACCCCTTACTGCAGGACAGTAGCAGGATCCAACCATGACTAGTTCTCACCCAGTGTGAATCCACTCACCTCAGATCAGCCTGTCTCTCCAGTTCTGTACATCCCAAATCTCCCCTCTGCCATTCCTGACCAGAACCTCAACCTTGGTCTTCCAAACTGCTTTCCCTCTCCATTCCTTTGTCCATTCCAGTTTATCCAAATCATCCTCATATCTGATATTCTGCAAAAGAAAGAGATCAGCCTCCAATCCCTTCAGCTAAGCAAAAATGTTCTGTCAATAAAACAAACCCCAGAGCCTATTCACATTTAAAGAGAAAATGTTGGTTATACTATTCATAATGAATAATGTATAATAGTAACTATATCCTCTACTGCTCAATGTTCATCTCCTCCTGAGCCAGGTCCAGATCATATTCCACAGCTTCTGCCTCCTCATCAGTCCTCTTAGCCTTCAGTCTAACCAGAAGTTTGGTGAGCTCCCCATCCTTCTTCTCCTTGAATTCCTCATGATATTCCAGGTAGGCCTCCTGCTAGAGCTGTAACCCATGCCACTCTGCCCAACAGAAAGTAGCCCTCTCACTAGCAGTGACTGCTAGTCCTGCCTCTCTCTCCTTGTTAACCTCACACTCTTCCTCCTCCAGGAAAACTACAAGAATCTCCACCTTCAGCACCTCCACCACTCCCTCACTATATAGGATATATACCCAATACTTATCACTCATTACTCATAGGTCCACCTCCCCCAATTCCTCTGCTATAAAGTTATTCATCATTATCTTATATATCTAAAGCAGATTTCCCACCTCCTTCCCTCTGGGAGTTACTGGCCACCCTCTATCCAGTATTGGGATATCAGCCTCTGCACTCACAGCCTCATTCCACTCCTCCTCCTGAACATCCACCAGTTCATTCTTGCCCACCACCACTACCTGCCCCCTCTTTACTATCTCTAGAACTCCAAAGTATACCCTCTAAGCTCCCCATATGGGCACATCCTCTACCACTCTGCCCCTTGAAGCTGGACCTCATCTAATAAGCAGTGTAGGGGTCAGAGATGGCTCTCAGACCTCAAAGGTACCATCTATATAAGAGTCATTTCCCTTTACCTCCTCTCCTCCTTCTGGCCTCTTCTCTGCATTCTCTCCATCCTTGCCTACCCAGATGCTCTCCTTGGCCCCTCCCATGATTTCAATGCTACTGGTATCCTCCTTTGCTCTACTTTTCAGTTTTGCCAATAGCTCTCTCTATCTCTTGCATCCTTGAGATCTTTCCCACCACCTCTTATCAACCCAGATCTTCTTTCCATCCACTACTTCCAAATGCACTAACTCAATATACACCTTTCAAGCCTTTGCCCTCTACTCCATAGCACTACTCAGCTCTTTCAGTGCCTCTAGCAGATCCTCTTCCTCCTCCTCACTCCCCTTCACCCTCATCACCTTGCACAAGAAAGCCCCCCAGACCATAACCAATGACCAGTCCCTAGTCTTCCTAGTAGCTTTCTTTCCTGCCAAATGAATTCAAACATCCACATTCCCAGTCCTAAAAGAGGTCCCCTCCCAGACCCAGAACCCAACATTGACTATCTCACTATACTCAGCTATAACTTCTACAACTCTCCTCCTTATCTCCTCAGCAGTCACTATGAGCACCCCCTTCACCAGCAATTGCACTACTCCAGGGTCCCACCTCAAGCAACATGTCATTGGAATACACACCTCTCCAACTATCAACCCTGCCTTCAGAGCCTCCTCCAATAGTCCAGCCTTCTTGAAGCCAACCTCTACTCCTTCCAGTCTCTTTAGAAACTTCATAAATGTCACTCTAGCCATCTGTTTAGCAATCAGCCTCAGGACTATTTTTGCCATCACTGCTAAGCCCCAGAAGCACAAGGTGACTGCGAACTCTGAGATTAACTTCTTGAGTAACAGTGTCACTGCCAGTCCCATTATACCATCTGCCAAATCACTAGGCCTTATATCTTTCCCACTGTTTGGTCCACTATCAGCAGTCTCATCTAGATTTTTTTCCTAATTGCCCATCATGCTCCCATCAGCAGTCATCTCTACAGCCCCTATATCACCAGCCCCACTACTCTAGCCCCCCAGAGAGACTCCCCCTTGAGGCTGTTGCTCTACAGTTTTCACTATCTTCTTGTCCTCCTAAGCCAGTCCTCTAGTCCAGCTCTCTGCTGATCTCCCTTCACCTTATCCACAAAGCTTGCCCTCTCTGTCCCCTGACCTCCAGTACTGCCCCCTCCCCTACCACATCTACCCACCAGCAGGCCCCTCATACTTCTCCCCAAGTCAGGGCCCTTCTCCATATACTGCCAGTCAAATACACCCAGGCCACCCTGTCCAGTACATACCTCAGAATACTCATCAGTTGCTATAATACTAGTAGTTTTTCTCCAGAAACTGTGTCAAAAGTATTGCCAAAAGGTTGTGTAATCTGAATATTACTGGAGAGGTATAGTTTGATTATTATACTACTAAAAACTAATAAGAAATCTTAGAATATTTTATTACTTTTAACAAAGTAACTAGGGGCTCAAGCCAAACTATATTAACTTTCAACCTTATAATTTATCTCTATTGAGCTAGCATATTACATTTAGAGACTCAATTGAGAAGATTTTGAAATCTACATAAGAACTCTCAACTGGAAAATTTCAAAATCAATATAACTTTTTAGCTTATAAGAATCTATAGTCAAACTAGATATATTTGATACAATACCAATCTCTGCCACTATAGGAGAACCAGTCATCACTAGTATTTAAACTGAAAGAGAAGTAATCACTTCAAGACTTACTAACTACTCACTATCAGAAGGATCTTAACCAGAGGCTAATACAGTACAGAATTCTCAGCCATTACCAATAGACTTACTACCAGACCAACCAGATCAACCAGATTATACAGGCAGCTCTGCTAGAGTCTTTGACAAGCTTTCACAACAACTTGAAGATCTTATTATATAAGCCTGATTTCTAGTAAAAGTTCTACCAATTTCACCCATTGATCCTCTATAACTAGCTATTACAGAACAAGAAGAACTAAGAGTAGCTCCTTCAAGGATACCCAGATCTATTATATCTTATTCAAGATCTATAATACTATCTTCAGGATATCCAAGTATCTCAAACTCTAGTAATGATTCAGAAAGCAAATCAGAATCAGAACTAGAATCAGAACTAGAATTAGAATCAGATTTGGAACCAGAATTAGAATCAGAATACAGTGATGACAAAATGGCCTCTTTACTACCAATCTTTACAGAATACCCAGAAGAAGATCTAAGAGAATTTCTTGATAAAATTGAGAAAATTGTAGCTCTGAGGAATCTCTCTCTTAAAAGAAAAGTTGCTATCTACAAGGCCCAACTCAGAGAGTCAGCCAAGGAAATTTTCATCTGAGCAAAAAATGATATATATTCAGACCTTGGAGTAGTTATCTATTTAGCATCAATCTGATTAGTAGAGTATGAAGCCATGACCCACTGACTTATTGAGAAGTATACAGAAAATGAGATCTATCATAAGGTCTAAGAATCTATTATAGAAATGAAGATAAATCTTAAAGAATCACCTAGAACATTCTTTATAAGAATCTAAAAGAGAATATATGCAGTTATATTTAATACTAATAACTAAGATATTATAAGTCCAATGACCTTTATGAATAAGATTTCCCTGAATATTACTCAGTATATCTGTACTCTAGGTATCAGAAGATCTAAAGAGCAAGTAGATATAGTCTAAGGATTTTTTGATATCAGATAAAAAACTATCTGAACTGATCATAACAAGAAGGATGATAAGGAGGACATCTTGATTAAAGCCCTACAAAGACTCCTCTAAGGACAGGAAAGATCTGAAGAAAGAAAGCCAGCCAAAGAATAGAAGAAGAATAGAAATAAAATCCAAGACCTTAGTTCCAAGTTAGACCAATTGGTCAGACAGATTAAAATACTCACCATATATAAAAATCAGAGTTATCTATAAGACAACTAAGGGTATATACTATAAAGGAACCAAGGATATCTATTTAGAGATAACAGAAGTTATCAGTAAGAAGAAAGAAGATATTCTGTCCAAGATAGAGCTCAAGTCCAATATTTTTACTATAGATAATTTGAGCACTATACCACCAAATGTAACAATAGAAGAAGTGACTGAAGGGATGCAGAATACTCAAATTGAAGAACAAAACTCAGTACAAGAAGACTGAAGCCCATCCTGTCAAAGACTTCAAAGAAGAAAGCAATAGTGAAGACTACAGTAACCTAGATTTATATCTAGCCAAGATCATCACTAGAAAGATAGTTTACTCAGCAAAAAAAAGAAAGAGATCTGTAGAAAGATCATTCAGAAACACCAGTAGAAGAATCACTCAAGAAGATGAAGAATATGAAGAAGAGCAAGTAAAAACACCTCCTTGGTCTTCCTCATCTTTGGTTTCTGAAACAAATGAACTATTACTAGAGAATGAAGAAATGGAGTAAGAAGAACAAGAGCCTACTACTCTAAAGCCCAAAAAGAAGTACACTCCAAAGACTATGCCCAGAGATATCTATAATAAAGTCTGGTAAAAGATTCAAGAAGCCAAGATAGAAGTTCCTCTCCTACAGTTCTTACAACTGATATCTGCTAGAGTCCAAACCAAATTATTGAGAACTACTATATAGATCTAATACTAGTCAAGTCCAATTCTGCAATAAGAACTAGTTCCAATCACTATTCAGATTGCAGATAAATATATTAGTACCTATCTACTGTAATATGCCTGGCTCAATAGAGATAAATTACAAGGTTGGGAGTTAGTGTAGTTTGGCTTGAGCCCCTAGTTACTTTGTCAAAAAGCAACAAAATATTCTTATAATTCTTGAGGTCCTTGGTATTTAGTAGTATAATAGTCAAAGCTGGATATCTGTGAGTAATTTCCTTATTGGAATAGGTTCTTAGATATGAGTGATGATTTGTATAGTATAGATGGTCTAGAAATTTAGCAGTTTTCCTTATACAATTTCTGCATAATGATCTTGTATAGCATAACAATCTCCAAAAGTATGTAATTTCTGGAGGAATAGTCTTGGCAAATTTGGTGGATTTCTTAATAAGTAGGTTGGCAGATAACTTGATTTGATGCTGATTCTCCTGAATTAGCAGGCTTTGTATATAATAACTTAGATAGTACAGATAATTCAAATAACTCAGATAACTCAAATGTTACAGATTCTTCCTGAATTGGCTCTTCTAGAAATAGTGGATAGTGTGGATTCTTCTGAATCAGGCTTACTGAAAATAGAAAAATAACTCAGATGGTGGATATTCAGATAACTCAGATAATATAAATTCTTCCTGAATTAGTAGACTTCTGGGAAATAACTCAAATAATATGGATAAATTGAATGTCGTAGATTCTTAGCAAGTTACATCAAAGACTAACTTCATTTGTATGAGATTATATCATAGACTGGCTCTACTGTGAAGTTGTATCAAGAGACTAGCTTGTAGCAAGATTTCTTAAGAGCTCTCTGGGAATGCCAGTTCTGGGCAAAGTTACATCAAAACTGGCTTCATTTGTATGAATAAGTTCACTGTGAAGTTGTGTCAACAGACTGGCTTTGTGATAAGATAATAGATTTCTTGAAAATGGCAGCTTATTCCTTAAGTGACAGGCTACTCAAATGGTGGCGAAGTTCTTTACATGAACTTTAGTGACAAATCTTCAGACTTATCTAGCAAGCAAACTAAAAATGGACTTATTCTTTATATCAGAAAGTGGACCAGAGTGAGAAAAGGAAACCAATGCTCAATCTTTAAAGACTTCTTTGGTTTGTACTTCAATTTGGACTGAGGTTTATTTACTCTTATCTCTGAGATATTTATATATTGTAGTTGCTATCTAGTTGCTATCTAGATAATTATAGATTTACTATCTCTAGTAATGTTTGGGTATATCTACAGAACATAAGTATGTCTGCAGAATATGAGTGTGTTTGCAGGACATGAGTGTGTCTGCAGAACATGAGTGTGTCTACAGGACATGAGTATGTCTGCAGGACATGAGTGTGTCCACTGGACATAGGTGTATCCTCAGGACATGGATAAATAACTCTGATTTAGTATTCTGGCTAATTATAAGGATAGCAGATATGAGTAACTATACTACACTGAGAATTCATATTATCTGACTATATTATACTATTTGCTCATCATACTATATAGAGATATTAGAAGACAAAAAGTGAAAATTCTCATTAACACAGGAGTAGCTATCTGTGTTATTGCTAAATAATTCCTAAATACACTCTAATGGCCTATTGATGGATCATCCAATCTCAGCATCATAGTAGCAGATAGAGCCCAAACTCAACCACTTGGAGAAGTATGAAATATTACTATTTCTCTAGAACTTATTCAGTTCTCTATCCCAAAAGCCATTATTACTGAAGCTATTACTTATGATATAATCCTTGGCACTAACTGAATGAAGAAAATAAATATAGTTATTGATATTAGTCAGTAAGTACTCAAATTTAATTACTAAGAAAAGTTAAGGTGATCAGTTATAAGCAGTCAAAGAAAAAGAAAAAGGCCACTATTCAGGAAAAGTATACCAGTAGTGAAGAATCTACTATAGAAGAAGAAGAAGAATCTGAAAATAGAAATGATCTTAAACTTAATCCCCAAATCAACCTAGTAGATGACAGACTAGAAGATAATATGTGGGCCAGGAATACTATCTCTATTACAATTAGAGCTATTGTAGGATAAATCAAAGAATACCCCATCCATCTCAAAAGACACAAGTGTCTCAAATACTCTTTCAAGATTATTAGAATAAGGAATTCACCTAGTAAAGTCTATTCTGAGTGTAGAAAAAGAAAGAAAAAGTACAGATATATTCCAGAAACACCTATAACTGAAGTTGCAAAAATATAAGCAATTTGGAGTCAAGAAATATCTGAGGAAGAAGAAACTCCTGAACAAGAGATTTCTGAACAAGAAGAGCTCTCTGAACTTATCTCTTAAGATAACCCTCACTAGATATTACTAGAAGATAATGATTTCTAGAATATCAAAGAAGGACTAAGTATAGTCACTATTATCTCAAAATAAGAAATATACCAGGAAAGAGCCTTTTGGCTAGAAAGATATCTACATCAAATAGTCTTCCACTCTCTCCAAGACTACTGCTATTAGTGCCATCTATTGAACCAATAAGAAAGACAGACCCCAAAGGCCAGAAGTCCTAATTATAATTATATAGACAACTACTTTCTAAGAAATTACCACAAGATTACAAAGCTGAGCTAGAGGACAAGACCTCTTCACCTAAACAGAAGTATACCCCTTGGCCACTCTTCTCTTGACCTATGACTAAGATAGATATCAATTTTCAAAACAATAAGAAATTAATAACTGAGAACAGTATTTTCAAACAATAGAATACTGTAATCATAGAAGACACTCAGACTACTGAGACTGTTAATATCAGAAGGTTCATCTTAGCCAATATGTTATTGTTTACATTTTTTTTTTTTTTTTTATATTCCCTCAGACTTTTTTTTATAGTCACTCAGACTTTTATTTATTACTACTTAATCTATAAATAATACTATATATATATCCACAATCCCTCAACCAATGCCCTTTGGATCCCCCTCCCCACTCTCCATCTCTCTCTGCTGAAGAACAACCCAACTACCCACTACCTGAGCCCTCCCTCCACTCTTCTTGCAAATACAATTCACTAGATTCTGATAGTCCCCCCTATCTGATCTCCACCCTCTCCACCAACCATTCAAAATATCAAGTATTAACCATTCTCAACATAGTACCCTAGCTTCAATTGCAACCTGCTGGCCCTCCTCAAAGACATAAAGCCAATGATCAGCCATCCCTATCCAAATTGCCAGGGCCCATCCCAAGGTCAATCTTTCATCTCCCACCCCACCCACTAACCTTTACCAGAGGTCCTCCCATCTCTCTCCTTCCCCCCCCACCAGGGGCCACAATTTCAGTCTGCTAGAAATACTATACCAAAACTCTCCCAGAACTTCACACTCTTCTAGCCAATGTTCAGGCATCTATACCACTCTCCCCTCCTGGCCAATATCCATATATTCCTCACACTCAAATGTACCATCCACCACCAAGTGCTCTGACTGATAGTTCAATATCACATTCTACCTTAAGAACCTCCACCATACTACTCAGAACTTGGGGGAAAGCTATTGCATCACCCACTTGCTCCAAGGCCAAATATTATTTCAGTCCCACTCCTTGCCAATCCCCACCCTTTGCTATGCTTCAGGCCACATGTCTCCCCCAAGCCCCCTCATACATTCCATTCTATCACTAAGCTGAAAGTCCTCCACCAATGTACCTCCCAGCAGTAGCTGGTCCCATCTTTACATCTGTGGTCTCCAGTTCTCCACCCCCTCATCACCCCTCCACCAAAGTCTAATTCTCCTTATACTATCTACTACTCTCTACCAAAAACCTTTTTAATATACATATTCTCCTGCTCCCATCTATAGCCACCATTACAAGCAGATTACCAGTTGCTCCATGAGGGGAATATTGGACTTCCCACACCCTCTGCATGAGTGGCACCCACTCTCAGCCTCTCAACTCACTCATTCTCTTTAGTAGCCATACTCTCAGACAATATAGGTACTTGGTAAAGTCTACTAAGCCCAGTCTACCTCTGTCAACAGGCAGAGTCAGAACCTCCCAGCCTATCTGACTTCACCACTTAGCCCAAATCCATGATCTTGCCATCTTCAGAAGTTGTCCAACCACCCATACTGAGAAGTCTAGATAATATCTTACATACCACAGCTTTGGTAGCCAATATACATTCAGCACCATTACCCTTTCTGCCAAGGATATATACTGACCACCCCACCTCAAGAGAATATTCCCCCATACTAGTTGTTGCTATTCCCACCATGTATAGGGCAGAAGGGACCCATACACTGAAAAGTATATCCCCAAGTACCAGACCAGCTCTCCTGCTGGAACCATTGTTCCAATCACATCACCACCAACTATTCCACTGCCCAGCATCAGAGTCTCACATTTGTACCAATTGAGTCAAGCACCTGAGCCCCTCTCATACCATTCCACAGTTCTCCTTAATTCCTCCACATCCACTAATAAACTCAGTCCAACTACCATATTATCTGCAAAAGCTCCAATCTTCTAGTTAATCTCCAAAATGTCCAAACCTCCAATTCGATGCTAAATCCTATCTAATAGGGGCTCCAAGGAAAGGATATATAGGATGGGTAACAAAGGATCCCCTTGTGGCACCTCATGACCTAGTGGAAAAGTCATACCTCTGTACTCATTTACTACTAAAGCTACTTGACTATTCTTCAATAGACTGATTAGTGACCTCCTGAACTCTGGAAGAACTCCTATATGTTTCAGCACTCTCTCTAGCCAGACCCTCCTCACCCTGTCATATGCCTTCTCCTGATCCAGAAACACTAACTGGCCATCAACCCCAGCTGTCCAAGCTCCTTCAATCACCCCATGAACCCAGGCAATTCCATCTTGGATTAACTGACCATCAATAAATCCCCTCTGCTCCACTCCTAGCACCTACTAAGTGATCCCCTACAGTCTAGTTACCAAGATCTTTATCACCAGCTTATGGTCTATATAAAGGAGTATGATCAGCTGATAGTTCTTTCAATCTTCTCTTCTCCTCTTATCCTTATAGAGCAAGGAGACCAGCTCTAGGTACTGGCCCCCAATCCAAGTTTCAGAATAAAGGACCTCACTACTCATTACCATCATCTTCTCCAATATCACCTCCACCCCAGCCATCTTCTTCCAAAAATTCCAGGGAAGCCCATCCTCTCCTAGAGCTATCCTCTTGCTTATCGAAGTCAAGATCTTGCATACTTCCTCCCCCCACACTGGATCTCCCAGTGTCCCCAGGCCCAGTGCTGGGTCCAAATGCCAATCCTCCAACTGCTGTTCAATGTTCAGGGCATCCTCACTCTCTTCTTCTTTACTCTATAAATTTCCCCAGCTTATCTTCAGCAATCTCAAAATCCTAGGAGTCTCTGCCACTATCTCTTCATTCTCAACCAAAATACCATCTCACTACTGTCTGGTTCTCTGAGCTTAGAGCAACTGTAAAAGAAATCTAGTGGGCCTCTCCCCCTCCTCCAACTCCTGCCACTGCAACCTCACTACTATCCCCTTCAGCTGAACCTCTTTCTCCATCCTTTAGCTTATTAACTTCCTTTTATATCTGCAGAATTTACCAATTGACTACCCCCCAATCCTTCAGTAACTCTGTCCACCTCCCCAGAAGCACTACCAATCTCTGTAAAGTCCATTGTACTTGCCACTATCACTGAGCACTCCTTCCTTTCTCCACCTCCCTCCAATATCTCTGAGCACTTAATTTCAGTCACTGCCAACAGTCTCCAATTACCAATCTCTGCTCCTGCCATCTACTAATCTTCTCAATAACTTCTACCTCCCAGTCTATCCATAAGGAACCATTCTCCAACAAAGAAGAATTTAGTTGCCAATGTTCAGGCCCATCCCCACTTTCTCCAAATCTCCCACTTCCTATCAGACCTCAGTAATCTGACCATAGGCACCAAACCACCTCTAGCATATCTCAGACATCTACTCCCCAGTACTCTGCCATCAATATCCAGTCAATCCTGGAGCCCAGCCCTATCACCCAGTGGGAATAAATTCAGCAATCTATCCAAAACAGTTGCCCCAAGTCAATCAAGAAGCTCAACCTCTCAATTTCCATCCAATCATCCAACCTGCCACTTCTGCCCCTCATTCCTCTCCTGTCATCAGTCCTGTCTATTCCATTATTATATACCATGTTGAAATCATCCCCCAGGCAATCAATCTCTGCCTCACCCATAACACCAGCCTCTCTCAAGTCTCTGATCCAATCTATGTATTCCCCCCTTTCAGCCAAGCAATAATATGACTCTACAGTCAAAGAGTTCCACCCAGGCCTCTTCCATACTCTCCACACCAATCTACTCTCCCAATTTCCAATATCCCCAATATCCCCCATCTCCTTTCTAACCAGAATGCCCACCTGCTCAGTTCACACAGTTGCTCTACCCCATTCTCTAGTCCAGTTCTGTAAGTCTATATCTACCTCATACTGTACATCCTGCAGTAAGAAGAGATCTGCATCCAGTCCCCTCAGCCAGCCAAAGATATTCCTTCACCTTGCCACTCCCCTCAACCCATTCACATTCAAAGAAAATATTCTAGTTGTACTGTTCATATTGAATAATATTTAATAGTGAGAGCCCAGGCTAGTATTTCATACTCATCTTGTTACCAGTCAGTTCTAAGTGCTGCTCTGCCTCCAACTCATCCCCTACTACAGCCTGAGCATTCAGTACTTCCAGGATTTCCTAACACTCTACTCTATCCACAACCTTTATTTCTGTCTGATAATCTATACATACTACTCTCCACTTCTCTAACCCCTTCTTCAAATCTCACAAGTACTCTACCTAGTCATTTGCCATCTCTTGGAGAGCCTCCTCCCTCTGGTCATCAACTTGATATTCCACTGACTCCAAGAGTACTGCCAAAATCTCATTCCTAATCTTTCTTGGTATCTCCTCACTACATAAAATCTCCTCCCAATATCTATTGCTTAGTACCTAGAAGTTCTCTCCCCCCAGCTCCTCAGCCACCATCCTCTTTAAAGTCTTCCACAGCTACTTCTCTTCATTTACTATCTCAGCAACACTCTGAGCAATCCCTTCAACCCCCACCACAGGGTCCACCAAAGTGCTCCTCCTCTCTGACTCATCCCACTCCTCCTCCAGTATGTCCAGTAGTTCCTCTTTCCCCCCTGCCCTGTCCAAGACACTATACTGAGGGTGTACTTCCTCTCCCATTTCTGCATCCTCCACTATGCCACCCAGTCCCTCTTCACTCAATCTGCCCTGGGCTACATCCTGAGCCATACTGTACTCTCCAGCCTAGGCACTCTCCCTCAGTCCAGTACCACCTTCTCCCACTCTGCTATCTGCCATATCCCCTCTCAGCTTCTCTAACAACTCCTTCTGGATTCATCTCCCCTGCACCTTCTCCCAGACCACCTTGTCCATCCTGACCCTCTTTCTATCCACAATATCCACTACCATCCTGGCTTCATACTCCTTCCAAGTCAGTCTCCTTCTCTCAACTACTCCTGCCAGATCCTCAAGAGCCTCTAGTAAGTCCTCCTCTTCCTCTGGCATCCCTTTCATCCATGAGACCTTGTACTCAACTTGTCCCCACTTAAGAGTTACAGGTTAGTCCCTTGTCTTCCCTATATTCTCCCTTCCAGTCAGCCTCACTCTGATGTTGACATCTCCTATCCAGAGTTCAGTACTCTCTCAGACTCTGAACCTGATGTCCACGATCTCCCCATACTCCTTGATCACCTCTACAATCAACTTTCTGACCCTCTCTCTTGATACTGTAGAAAGATCCAATACTGTCAACTGTACCACTTGGGGGTCTCAGTGCATATATCTGGCCATAGGAACCACCACTCTACCTATCACTACCCCCTTCTCTACAGCCTCCAACAACAATGCCTCTTCCTCAAATCTAACCTTAATTTCTTCTTTTCTCTTCAAGAACTTCACTGAAGCCACTCCCTTCACCTCCTGTGCCACCAGCTCCAAAATCATCCTTATAGTCACCACCAAGCCTCAGAAGCACAATATGATGGCAAATTCTGACTTTGACTTTTTGAGTAATAGTGCCAACACCATACCAGTTATACCATCTGCCAGATCCCTAGGCCTTGTGCCCTCTCCCTGTCCTGATCTGCCAATGACCATCACATCTGGATTTTTTTCCAGATCCTCAGTCACAACTCTATCAGCAGTCATATCTCCAGCCCCTACTCTCCTCCTCTTCCTACTGCCTGACCCTCCCATGGGGGCCCCTCCCTGTCCCCCAACTGCAGCTATTGATGCCTTCCTCAGTTCCAACCAACTATCCAGACCAGATGCCATTCTCCCCCCTCCTTATTGCCTCAATCTGTCCCTTCCTTCATCATCAATGCTGTGATCAATTATAGAAGGCTCTGGCATCCCCAAACTGTCTCCTCATCTCCTCCTGACATACTGCTAGTCAAAGGCACTGCTGCTCTCCTAGATGATATGCTCATCAGTATAGTCATTGCTGTCTATATTGATAGTCTCCTTTCATCAAAAATATTGCAGAAAGTGTTATCTGAGTCTTGTGTCACCTGAATTTTACTGGTGTATTATTGTTTACATACTAAAGAGAGAAGACAATAAAACTCAGATCCAAAAAAGCCAGACCAAGAAACCAAAAAGAAGAACTCTCAAAATCTATAATTTGGGAGAAGATATCCTAACTCTCATCAGACATACAACTGGCTGAGAATAGATAGAAGATGCTACTAACTTCATGAAAACCCTAGACCCTACAGAAAAAAGAGAAATCAACTATCTCCAAGATCCCTCCACAGAAGCCAGATAGCTACACCTCAACCTTAGAGTCTAGAGGCTTACTACTAATAGAGCTTTAGCCCAAGAACTACCCAAACTTAGCAAGAATGTTGCCCAGTATATTCTGTTATATCCTAAGGTCAAACCTTCAACCAAAGCTCACTAGGAAGATATGGAGTATAATCTCTATAGTTTGGAAGATAAACCTATCAAGCCTAGAAGAATATTGATATTCAGAATGAGACTAGCCATATAGCCACCTAAAGAAACTTACATCCAACTGATCTCAAGATCTGGACTTGTCAGACAAAGAGTAACTATAAAAGGAGAAACTATAGACCTAAGATATATAGGTGAAATCAAGGTCATCTTACATAATAGTGATACAGAATAGTACTAAATCTTTAAAAAATAAAAGATTGCTCAAGCAGTCTTCATAGAAGTCAAGACCTCTTAATTACAAGAAGTCTCTAAACTGACTTAAGAAACAAGACAAACTGAAGGATTTGAAAGCTCAGATAGAAAAGAAATATATCTCCTCTAGGTCAACTACCTCAAGAAAGATATCTCTTAGTAAGTATATCACCAATTAGTCAAACTATACAAGAACTTCATCCTAGAACCAGGAGAGCAAACCATCTTTGAAATCTTTGTACCACTCAACCCCAGAAACCTCTTCTTCAAACTCAATGAAGATATCTAGAATCTGGATATTGAGGTATATATATTCTCTGACAAGATGAATCTGGGGCACTCTTGGGCAATTAACCAGAGCTGAAAAAGCATTATCTTACTAAAAGAAATCATTATAGAACACTTAGTGCCCTATCTCAATTGAACTTATAGAGAAGTTTATGAACTAAATCTATCAGGAAACAGAAAAAGGTCTCAGAAGAAAGAAAAGGCCCCTATGTGATCTAAGAGATAGTAAAGCCTTCTACTAATATTGGAGAAGAATTGACATCTCAGCAATGATAACAACTAGTAGAACTCCTCTACAAATATTATGATATCTTCACTATCAACTATAGTAATCTGCTATATAACTCATTATATCACCATAGTATAAATACAGAAAATACAATATCTATTTAGCAGAAACCTTATAGAATACCCCACTATCTAAAGATATTTAAAAAGGAATATGTTCAAGAACTCCTAGACAATAGAGTTATCTGATCCTCTACTAGTCTCTGGACCAGTCCTATACTTATCATACTAAAGAAAAGAGGATAGAGACTCTATATAGATTACAGAAAGCTCAACTCAGTTACTAAAAAAGATGCCTATCTCTTGCCCAGAATTGATGACCTTTTAGATCAGTTATAAGATACCAGATACTTTAGTAGTATGTATCTTTTTACAGAATTTTATAAGATTCTCATAGACTCTAAGAGTATTCAGAAAACAGCCTTTCTTGCTCTAAAAAACTGTTTGAGTATCTCTGAATACTCTTTGAACTTTGTAATATACTCCCTACCTTCCAAAGAATGATGAACTCAGTCTATGGTCCACTGATCTACTACTGCCTAATTGTATATATAGATGACTCTAATATCTATTTAGCAAATTTTAAAGAACACTTACAAGTTCTTTAAGCTCACCTATAAGAACTATCTGAGACTCAATGTTAAGAAATACTACTTTGGGAAACTGAAACTTGAATTTCTTAAGTTTATAGTTTCAAAAGAAGGAATTCATACAAACTTAAAGAAAACTGAGAAGATCAACAACTGGCCAGTATCCAAGACTCCAAAGGAAACACTATCATTTCTAATACTAGTATCCTATTACAGAAGATTTATCAAAGACTTCACTCAAATTGCTACTCCAATTCAAATTCTTCTCAAGAAAGAAGTACTATATAAATAAACAGAATTATAAGAACTAGCCTTCAAAGAACTCAAATACTATATGACTATAGTACCAATCCTTATATGGAAACCATTCATCTTATATATAGATGCTTTCAAAGATAGCCTCAGAGCAGTTCTAGCCCAAGAAAAATCTAACTAGCAATACTATATAATAGCTTATATAAGCCAAGCTACCAACCAACAGCAAGCCAATGATGGTAGCACTAAACTAGAATGTCTTACAGTTATATAGACAGTTACTCTATTCAAATATTATCTCATCAGAAAAAGGTTCACCCTAATAACTGATTATACTATTCTTAAATAACTATTCAACTATAAGAAACTTACCAGAATTCTTATCTGCTGGATTCTTATCTTATAGGATTATAAAATCACTATCATCTACAAAGTAGGGAAAGCCCACAACAATGTTGATATACTTTCTTGCTAACTCCAATAAACCAGAAGAAGGGTGTACCAAGGAACTATACCTTAAAGAAAGCTCCTTTGACCATCAAAGTACAAGAAGATCTCATTTGAAAAAAAATACCAGAAAGCTCACCAAGAATAGATGAATATAGAAGAAAGATTGTGAACAATATACTAACATTGGCTCAATCTCAGAATATAAGTCTAGGATATACTCAAGAAATATAAAATCTGCCAGAAGTACCAAGGAAAGAAGAACTACTAAGCACTATTATAACCAATTATACTATCAGAAGATATCTTTCAGAGATGGAGAGTAGACATTATTAGACCCTTACTAGTTATATCAAAAGAAACAAATATATCCTAGTATTTATAGAATATCTGACCAAATGGCCTAAAGTTTTCCCAATAGAAATTACCAATGTCTTGACTATTATTTATCTCTTCTATAGACTCATACTCAGATATAGACTCCTAGAAGAACTTATCTCTAACCAAGATACAGAATTCATCAATAATATAATTATAAGTTATATCTGAATTCATAAAATACATCTCAAATAAACCATATCATACTACTCTCAAACCAATAGTATGACAGAATGAATAAATCAGATCATCAAGAAAGAACTTACTCAAATTAATCCTACTAATTGGGATATCTGCTTACCTGAGATTCTATGGGAAATTTAGAATATCTCTGCTACCTCCATCAAACAAAAGCTATTTAAAATGATATTTGCTAAGAAAACTAGAACTACTGATCATGAGAACCTTGGAGACCTCCTCAAAAAGGCAGAATAATTATATAATCAAGCCCAAGTTCATATTATCAAGACTTAAGAAAGATAAAAGAAATACTATGACTAGAGGTAAAAGGATCAGAAAATTAAGATTGGAGATCAAGTACTAGTCTGGAGAAGTATGGTTGAAACAAACTTTATCACTAAACTGGAACTCAAATAGGAAGAATCTTATCTTATATATGATATTAGAAGAACTATCATCTATTTAAGAAGCCTGGATAGTTGAACTCTGAGGACACTAGTATATATCAATCACCTCAAAATATACCTCTCTCTATACTTAAATCAGACAATTGACCAGTATCTTCAGACTCTTATTCTTAGCTCATTCCAAGTACTTCTAGTCTCCTTACCTCAATTTTGCCAAGCCAATAGAAGCCTCTGTCAGTAAATTTAGATTTACTAAGAGAATCTCATCTTGATTAGATATCTACTATAAGTCTATCAATTATAGGCCTACTATACATATAATTAGTGAATAGTTGCAGAATCTCTCAGCCCCTGAGCAGATCTATATCAGAACCATTACTAGCCTAACTTGAAAAAACACCATTGCTACAGACAGATTATATATACTCTACAAATAATTGAGTAACTCAGATATAAATGAAGATAATGGTTCAGAAATTGATATAGAAGATACTTATTATATTGGAATAATGACTAAAGAATAGTCTGAGACAGACTATCCTTTAGTGGGAGCTGCTATGATGAGCAGTAAAATTGTACTGCTGAAATTATAAAATAATCATATACCATAATCAGTATACTAGATAACTAAGACTACTTTACTGTACTAGTCTGCATAAATAGTCAGAAATATCAGAAATAGTATGTTTACCTATATCTGAACTAGTATACTATATTTAACTAGTATGCTCTATCTGAACCAGAACACTTATACTGAACTAAGAATATCTGCCATAAATAGCTATCTATAATTAGCCATATAGTAACTAAGTAGCAACTATACTTAAATAAAATACTCTAGAGATAAGAGTGAATAAACCTCAGTCTAAAAAGTTAAAAAAAAGCAAAAAGCTTTCTTTTCTACTTTGGTTCACTTTCTGATATAAAGAAAAGAGTCTGAAAAGTTTAAAAGTAAAAGACAAGTCTGTCTACTATACTTTGAGAAGAACTCTAAAGCTACTACTAGGAGATTGTAAGTTTAATTTTCACTCTAATCTACTTTCTAATACAAACCTTTAAAGAGAAACCTGCCACTTAAGGAAAAGCTATCATTTTCAAGAGAAGTCTATTATATTTTAGTTTGCTTACCAGATAAGCCTAAATAATTTGAGAAGTCTACCATCTTGCCACAAAGTTAGTCTTCTGATACAACTTCAAAGTAAAGCCAGTCTTTGATATAACTCTATATAAACAAAGTCAGTTTCTGATGTAACTTTGCCAGAATCTGCCATCTAAGTTATCCAAGTTATTAAGTTATCTACTATTTTTAAGAAGTCTACCAATTCAGGAAGAATCTAAGTTATCTGCCAATCTACTGTTAAATATAAGTTATACCAAATTATATACCTTTGGAAACAAGATCATCATATAGAAATTGTATACTTTGGAGATTATTATACTATACAGAGATTATTATACTATATAGAGATTATTATACTATACAGAGATTATTATACTATATAGAGATTATTATACTATATGGAGAATATCATACAGAAATTATATAAGGAAACTACTTATGCCATATATCTACAAATTACTACTATACTCAAGAATCTGTCTCAATAGGAAAATTACCAGAATTGACTACCATATCTAGATTTGATTATTATATCACTAAATACTAATAAGAAATCTTAGAATATTTTGTTACTTTTTAATAAAGTAACTGAGAGCTCAAGCCAAACTATATCAACCTTCTAGATTGTCAACATAGTTGGTATAGTCTCAGATACTCTCTTTAGACTTTATTTGGAGATTAAATAGTTGTACTTTCAGATAGAATCTATTTGATATAGATGTTTGTTAATAGTAATTGTATAAGATCTCTTCAGGCTTCATTTATCATTATAGTATTTCATTTGTATATTTGAAAGGATAAAGATAATCTCTCTTAGTACTCTACAATCTCTTATAGTATTATATCTCATTATTTATCTCTGTGGTTTTCAGTAATCCTCTAAACTACATTCTTTTAAGAGATTCTTTATATAATATACCTATATAGCATAATCCTTACTGTCAAATACAGGAATTATCCTCTTTACTATTATTGACACTGCTATAAATGGTCATAGTTATGATCATTATATTAGAGATACTTTTTTTTTTTTTTTTTTTTTTTTTAATGGACTCATGTCCCACAGATTTTTATTGGAAGAGAACCTAGACTATATAGGCCAAAACTCTCCCCCACCACCTACCAAGCACTGCCCCCCCATTAACCTAGGCTAAATATTATCCAGCAGCTTGACCATACCAGGTGCAGCAGGGCCTATGTTGGCCTGCACCTCATTCTGCACACTATGCTCTCCCTACCACCAGGGGAAACCCAGCCATATGCCAATGACCGAAAGCGCATGCCCGAGGACTCAACGTATGTATAAGGTCATGCTCAAGCCAAATAGAATAGCCCCTGCCACCCCAAAGAGGATGACAAGCAAAGAAAAACCCTCATCAAAGTACAACATGATGGGTAGGGCCTGGTTCTTCCAGTCAAGGTGAGTAAAGGACTTATACATGAGGTGGGAGGAGACCCCCAATACTCTACTACTTAAGTCTGTAGGCCTCGATCACGTTGCTGTGTCAGCTCCTAGTTCTAGTTGAGTACAGCCAAGATATCTGAAATGGGTAGCCTCAGGCCCCCCAACCCCCCCTGACAACTGGGGCCCAACCCCACTGACCGCCAAAAGAAGTTGAGAGTGATACCTACCACCTAACTGTACCACACCAATCAAAAGGCCCCACTGAAGCAGCACCTACCCCAGCCCTGACAACTGCCCCCAGCCTGGCACCCTACTGATTCACCATTATTGCCCTTCCTCCTATCTGTGATGGCCATCTCCCCTCCCATCCCGACAATACCTAAAAAACAGTCACCTATGCCAGAACTGCACTCGCCAGGAAGCTTGCCAAAGCCAGAGGGCCCCACTACAGGCACCGAGGACCTGCAGGTAACCTACACTGAGCACTTGACACCCAAGGTCGGCCAACTCCCTATATAGCCCGAGACACACCAAGACAACTCCTTATTGGTGATGGCAAAAGAAAAAAGGTGCTGCACCAAAACAGGTATACCCCAGATGCAGCTGAAGGCACCAGAATCCACAAAAAAGTAGAGGAAGCACTGATCCAATACTGATAAAGGGGCAACTCATCACCATTGCTCTCTTCCCACCATGCCCCTGCAGGCACAGCAAACCAACCTGAGGTAGAGAGGGTAATAATAGGGGAAAGGGGACTTGAAAGGTCGCCTACCAAACCTTGTGACCTGTAAGGTAGCAGAGAAAGAGTATATTAGACATACTTATACTGCCAGTATCTGTTCTAGGTCCTGTTCCACTTGTACTACTTAGTGGGCTTATACTTGATACACCTGTTAGGTTTGACATATGTATATAATACAGTATATATATTAGAGAGGTGCTACTTTTACTAGTAGAGCTCATAATCTTTTTATTGTTGAATACTTAGAAAGAGTAGAGAGAAGAGAGAGGAGTATTGTTTATTAATACTAGCTTATATACTTTTATACATATTGATAATATTTATAATGATGATATAGTCAGACTGTACTACTATATATTAAGTTGTTATAATTAAGATATTTCAATATAATTCAAGATTTGATTTGAACTCTATTTTTTGAAATACAATATAACTTGACAAAAATATATCTAAATTTAATGATCTTTAGCTTGTTAGATCTCTCTATATAAGAGGAATCTAATAAGCTAAAGATTATTAAATTTGGACATATTTTCATTGAGTTATTATATTTTGAAAAATAGGGTTTAAATCAGACTCTCAATTCAATTCAAATTTGATTTGATTCAAACTTAATTTGAATTGAAAAATCTCCAATTTGATTTGATTTGAATGAACCTCAATTCAATTTATTTGAGAGTACTAAATATAACTATGAAATTATTATATAGGTCTACTTTATTATAATAACTACTACTATAACAGTATCAGAAATAGTACAGCTATTTACTGATAATATATTCTACCTTCATAGACTACCATCAGTAATTATCTCAGACTAAGATACAAAATTCACAAGCTACTTTTAGTAAGCACTTTTCAAGAGCCTAGAAGTATAACTAAAAATATTAATAGTATATTATCTACAAATAAATAGCTAGATAGAAAGAACTAATCAAACTCTGAAATAGATACTTATTATCTATTGTGGCTATAAGAAAAATAATTGAGATGAAAAACTGACTCTAGTTAAATTTACATATAATAATAGCTTAAGTATAAGTACTAAGATGATGTCATTTTACCTAAACTATAGATAATATCTATAAACTCCTCTAGTTGTTACCTGAACCATAGTACTAGTTATATAAGAAATCACTAATATTATATAAGATAATATCTAGTAAGCATAAGATACTCTCATAGAGGTATAAAGAATATAAATAATATACTTTAATAAAAATAGAAGAGAAGTTATTTATGAAAAAGAAGAACAAGTATTACTCAACATCTGGTATCTAACTCTGAGCAATATAGATCCCAAAAAGAGACTTAGACTTTGCTACATTAGACTATTCAAGATTCTTAAAAAATATGGATCTATTATATATAAGTTAAATCTCTCAGCAATATTAAAAAAAATCCACCCAGTGTTTCATATATCTCAACTTTAGTCATATATCTTGAATTTTTTGAAAAAAGAATCATACTATCTTTAGATCTAGTAATTATTAATTAGCAACTAGAATATAAAGTAGACCACATTCTGAATTATAAGAATTATTGATTTGGATGAGCTACTAAGTCTACCTGATACTATTTCATAAAATAGAAAGGATACTCTGAGTATAATACTACTTGGGAAAAAGAAGACAATTTTTTGTCAAATGTAAAAAAAGCAGTAATCTGATACAGATATCTAATATAATGGAAATTCTGATAGAATTTCTAAAAGATAGTCATACTTCTGAATACCCTAATAAAGAAAAGTATAAATATCCTAAAATAACTCTATATAGATAACTTACCTTAATATGAGTACTTAGTAATAATACTGAGAACAAACAAAGAATAAGATTGCTACTACTGTCTTTATAACTATTGAATATCAAAGGAATTTTACTAAACCACCTTCTGTCAATATATAAATCTCTGGAGATCTAGATCTAAATGAAGCCCAACAATATCTTAAAAGAATTCAATATTTCTAGACTTTTCACTATATATCTGCAAGAATTAAAAAAGTACTATGAGATAGAATATCTTATCTATCAATAAGCTACTCTTAGTACTACTAAATAATAAGTTTGTCTTTTTATTAACAACTATATCTATATTATTGTCAAAAGACTTTATGTTCTTTTCTGTATCTGACTCCAAGTTCTCAACTACCTCTATAGAGTATTCTCTAAGAATATTATTAATCTAAGTAATGAATAATGAAGTAATATTATCTTTCAAGTAGTCTAGTATACTACTCTTCAGTTTGATAAGTATTTAGAGTTTAGTATTGAGTTTAATGAGTAGACTTAAGTAAAGAAGAGAAGAATATAATAAATTATTATATATATCTACAAGCTACTGGAAATTTGGATAGAAATCTTGATAGAAATTTCTATAAAAAATTTTATAAAATTTATAACTAATAGTCATAGTTACTCAAAAATAGTATAAATATATAGACATATCCAGTATACTATATTTAGTTATAGCCTCAAATATATATAAATACTCTCTATACTAAGTATATTATAACCTCAGCTCTACTTTTTCTAAATATAAAAATAAAGCAGTATTCTTATCACAGAATCTACAGATCTAATTTATTAATAATTCTGATCAACTTGAGATACAAGTATAATACTTTTATTAATATAAGAACTCAAAAGTGATATCTAGACACTATTATAATAGATAATTAGAACTTAGTACTTTTTTATAAAAACTCAGAACTTAGAACTAATAATTAGTTTAATTATCTATAATATATTAATTCTATCAGTATATAGTTTTATTATACTATTTGGAAAAAATAAGATATCTTTTTACCAAATATAGAAGAAATAGTAACTTAATACAAATATATATCTAGTATAATGAAAATTTTAATAAAATTTTCAAAAGACAGTATATCTCTAATGAAGAGAAGTATAAATAATCTGAATAATTTTATATAGATAATCTATCACAATATAAGTATCTAGCAAAGATACTAAGAACAGATTAAGAATAAAATTACTACTGTTTTTATAGCTGTTAAACACCAATGGAATTCTACTAAACTACTCTTTATTAATATATGAATCTCTAGATATCTAGACCCAAATGAAGCTCAATAATATCTTAGAATAATTCAATATTTCCAGATCTTCTACTACTAATAAAAATTAAAAGAATACTATAAGATCAGATATCTTATCTATCAATAAGCTACTCTTAGTTATACTAAACGATGAGCCTATCTTTTCATTAACAACTATATCTATATTGTTACTAAAAGACTTTTTGTCCTTTTTTGTACCTAACTCTAAGTTGTGAAGTATCTTCTGAAAATATTATCAATTTGAGTGATGAATAATAAAGTAATATCATCTTTCAAGTAGTCTAGTATACTGTTCTTCAGTTCAATAAATATCTAGAGTTTAGTGCTAAATCTAATGAGCAGATTCAGATAAAGAAGAGAATGATATAATAAATCATTATATATCTATAAGTCACTAGAAATTCCAATGGAATTTCTGACAAAAATTCCTATGAAAATTTCTACAGAATTTTCAACTAGTAGTTATAAATACTGAATTAGTATAACTATATATAGACATATCTAGCATACTATATTTAGTTATAGTTTCAAATCTGTATAAATACCCTCTATATTGAGTATATTGTAATCTTAGCTCTGCTTTCTCTGAATATAAGAATAAAGTAGTATTCTTATTATAGAACTCTCAGACCCAACTTATTAATAATTTCAAGCCTGATCAACTTAGGATACAAGTATGGTACTTTCACAAGAACCTGAAAGTGATACTTAAACTATACTACTACAACAGATAATTGGAACTTAGTACTTCCTCACAAGAACTCAGAACTTAGGGCTGATAGTCAATCTTGATTATCTATAATATATTAATTCTATCAGTATATAGTTTTATTTCAATATTAGAGATTATTATCACAATTCTACACTTAGTTATTGTTCATCATTATTCTATACTTAATTATTATTCTATGCTCAGTCATCATTTATTATTATTCTATATTTAGTAGGCTATCATTTATCATCTCTTATCTGTTATTTGGTATCCATCCTCTAACTCATTATATGTAAATTAACTTTAGTAGTGAATATATTGTTATTTTATAATAATAATAAGAGAATTAAGATACATCTATAGGCAAGCTGAATTTGGAGACACATGCATCAAAAATACTAGTAACTACACCCCTACACATCTAGGAACATCTTCATCGAGGCCATCGTGCATCCCAACTGACACTCTAGGTGACAGCATCTAGGACATCACGACTCCTGAGATTGCAAAAATTTTCAAGATGAAATTGGCGGCCCCACAGATGCGTGGTTTTTAGTTGACTGGGGAATGCGAGAAAATCGTTGACGGGGTTTTTGGCAGTCGCCCGTGGGACGTAATTAGTTGCTGCTGCTGTTTGTAAAATTTAAACTGCACGCCTCGAGCAGCTCAGCACTACACGTATGTAATCTACCAATTTGTCTAGCTCGCTTCAGACGTAGCCTCCACCTCCTATATAATATATTCAGATTTAAATGTTTCTCTTTGCTCTGTTTCCTCTCTCTTGATGTTACGTATATAGTCCGTTTGCCATGTATGATCGAGAGTTTTTCCTCCCACCGCTGTTTAATACCTATGATGCTGAAAAAATAATTAAACGGATAGGGGTTTCTTACGCTTGCGTATGTACATGTTTATATTGTGGTCAGTTTTGACTTGGGTGCCGCTTGGGTGAAAGAGAAGGTTCTCGAATGAAAATAAAGCACTAAAAGATCGTATTGCAGTCTTGTATTGTAACAAGGAACGTATATACTGTAACAGACCAAAATGTACCACCCGAATTATAACTTAGCCAGATGACGCGAACAATTAGCATACTTAACCAGATGACGTAGGCTCCCAGCATGACATCCAGTGTATCATAGTTACCCATGCCGCCACACTTATAATTAGCCAGACATACCAGAAAGGGTCTGTTTACCTGTACACCTGCCATAAGTAACAGATCTATAGTTAGCCACATAGCAACCAGATAGCAACCAACTTGTATAAATTACCCCAGAGACAAGAGTGAATAAACCTCAGTCCGAAAGTTGAATACAAACCAAAGCAAAAGTCAATTGTCTGGTACACTTAGGAGAAACGCCTGCCAAAAGCCACTTGATCCAGGAAGGATTGCAACACTTAGGAGATACGCCTGCCAACGAGCCACTGCCAAGAAGTTGTGAGCTTGGTTCTCTTCTCTTCCACTCCGGTCCACTTTCCGATACAAAGCTGATTCTGCCGCCAAGTTCAAGGAAGAACTTCGCCACCTTTTGAAGAAACCCGCCGCTTAAGGAATAAGCCGCGCTATTGGTTCGCTTGCCAGATAAGCCTGAAGTTTACCGCCCAAGTTCAAGGAAGAACTTCGCCACCGTTTCCCAGTTGAAGCCGCCGATTCAGAAGAAATCCGCGCCATCGTATCCCCAGAAGAGCCCGATCCGGAAGAACCCACGCCATCCGAGTTATTTCCCAGAAGCCCGCCGATTCCGGAGAATCCGCGTCATCCGCCGTTTTCGAGTTATCCGCATTCCCAGAGAACTTGCGCCATCCAAGTAGTATTCCCAGTTGAAGCCGATTCAGGAAGGATCCGCGCCTCCCGAGTATTATTCCCAGAGAGAGCCCAAGATATCCGCGACATCCGAGTTATTCGTTATTCCCAGTAAGCCCGAGAAGAACCCGCCGCCAGTATAATTCCCAGTAAGAAGAACCCACGCCGTCCTCCATTCCCAGTGAGCCAAATCGAGTCACTCGCCAGAAATCGCATACTTTTGGAGACCGCCGTCACCCAGGAAGGAAACCGCTCGCGCTATACACGAAATTCCACCAATTCCCAGTTGACCCAAGAAGGAAACCGCCAAATTGCCAGATCGTCACGCATAAGGAACTCGCGCTACACAAGAGATCGTCACGCCAGAAATCGCATACTTTTGGAGATTGCCTACACAAAATTGTGGCATTCCCAGTTGACCCAAGAAGGAAATCCATTCACACACAAATCGCCGCTACACCCAGAGAACCATCCCAATAAGGAAATCGCTCGCAGATATCCAGCTTTGACTATTATACCACTAAACACCAAGGACCTCAGGAATCTTAGAACATTTTGTTGCTTTTTTGACAAAGTAACTGGGGGCTCAAGCCAAACTACATCAACCCCCAACCTTGTAATTTGCCTCCATTGAGCCGGCACGTTACAATACGCTACGCCTCGGTTACACGGCATGCTTTCGTAGGATTTCCATAAATTTCAGTGCGCCAAATAGGAGAAACGAATCGGCAACATTTTAGAGTATTCTTTGGCTCATTCGAGACCCCCTGCTGAGTGGAATCTAACAAACAATAATTTGGGAAAGTTGGACGTGTTGGAGTTATGGTGTAATATGTGAAATATCTTGTAGCTCATGTCGTAAGCGATGTCGCACCAAAAATATTCTTATTTCGATCAATTTATCGATCACTCGGTCACTATGCCAATTAGGGCCCTAAACATCTCCGCCTAATATGTATAAAGATCGCCCATTTTCTCCTTGCTTTCAGCACTCTTCGATGGCATCATATCAGAAACCCAGACTATCAAACCAGAAAACATCATGGAGGAAGGAATCTAATAAATACTGGCAAGTATGCAGCATAACATATATTCAAGGTCCTCCATAAAACCCAGAACTCACCTCGAGGCCGTTAAGGCCGGAGGCTTTGTCCAAGAGGCGTTGGAGTCACGGAGCCACGAGCCAGATTCCTGGGAGATCCAGCGGTTAGAAGTTTCAAGGGTTGTATCCGCGCTACACAACCTATGCCTAAAATCGGGATTATGAATAAGAGTATGTGTCGTATTCTATGTTCTTCGTGAAAACCTGGCCAAATGCTCCTGAGACGTCAAAGTTGAAATTGGTAGTGCTGCGCACAAAAAGTCACCCTGCTTAGCCGAATTCTCACGTAATTGCCCTAAATTTTCTCCAGTTCAAAAACATACAACACCTCGCTAGACCATGCCGCCTATCGAGTACTGCTTGGGCACTTGGAACATCTCCATGCGTATTTTGCATCCCACGTCATGGCCAGCACCGGTCCAGCTACGATCCAGGCATCACTACAATTCTTCGACCTATCACCGTCCGAGGTGCTCCGGTCATCGTTGACAGCAGTTCTATGGCAATATACAATGGTCATTTACGCAGTGGCCGTCCGTTTACGTCACATCCTACGTGTATCAGTCCTACGGCAACCCTCCAACATTGTTCAACGTCAACCAGCAGGGTAGTATCTCTTATTTTACGGGCGAGAACACAGCATACCTGGAGAGCATAGACACCGGTGGCTAGCACGCACGCCAGCCCATTTGCTTCAACAACCGGCGACCAGTATCGTTTTGCTAGCGAAAATACACCCCACATGCACGAAATAAATGATATGGTGTATAAACATGTAGACAGTGGTAAGACATATGAGCTGGCTACTGATGGTCTCATCGCCTTCATTTGTGTTCTGGATGCGTCTGGAAGCCCCTTAATATATATTCCGCAATGCTCTAACGAAATAGATGATATGGTGTACAAACATGTAGACAGTGGTAAAACATATGAGCCAGCTACTGATGGTCGCATGCCTTAATCAGTGTTATTAATGCATTTGGAAAACCATCAATGTGCTCTACATACTTATAAGTGTGTAAATCAAGGTCTAATTTTTCTTTTTCATTTCAACATACTTATAATAGATTTCTCTCTCAATGTTAGATAAGTAATATAGATATATGCTTTCCACATTATATATATATATAAACTGATATAAAAATACTATATTTCAGTATATACATATATATACATAAATAATTAATAAGTAATTGTATAAATAAGAGGGGGGAGGGTGTGTGTGTGTGTGTGTGTGTTACATTGTTCTAAGATAAGGAAATAAAAAGATTTCTTCGACATAAGTCAGTTCTTCTAGAAGTGTAGTTCACCAAGTCCATCAGATACACGTTGTTAATATGTCATCGATTTCTTTACTATGGCGACCATTTTTTACATGTTCACGTGTCTAGGTGCGTTTCACGACTTCTCATTTTTATATTTGTTCCCGTTGTAACTCTGGATTTATGGACAAACGTGCACTTCCATCACACAAGCAATAGGATTTAGGAGAATATTATGTCGTGTCCCGCGCATCATCTGCATTCATCCATCCGTTCCTCGCGGCCAGTGTAGTCTTTTTTTTTTTTGACTGTCTTTAAAATCATCAAATGCGCTGGTATATTTTTTATTTCCCACACATCTACTCTTATCTTTGCCTGCTTTTCATTATATTCTTTATTCACAATGAAGGCGGTGCGTGCGGTACCCATGTTCTCTACAGGCAAGGACATGAGTAGGCTGGATAGGCGATTGTGCTGAAAGAGAGCAGAAACATGACACGCGCGGGTGTTGCGAGAAATTGTAGGGTTGTGTAGTCTCGATCCACAATGGAAATGAAAAGATGAAACTTTGATAATATCAGTCAGGCAGTACAAATTGAGCTTTTACATAGATAGTATTGATTAAATATTATGCTTTAATTTTCACAATCTATAATGGATTCTCTCCTACTTTTAAGAACTATTTAAGTCTCTTTTCTTAATATTTCTGATTATTATCAAAAATTGCAATCTATTTTTCAATATTACCTTTTTTTTTTCTTTTTTTTTTTGAATAATATTTATATGAACAATTTGTCAGATTATATTTAAATATTATACTCTAACCACTGTTTAATATATTATTAAAAATCTGATAAAAGCTATAAAACCGTGCTCATTTTCTCCTTCGCCGTCTTCGGCCTGCCGTATCTCACAAGTTCATCTAACTTGTCGGCACCCCAGCTCCAATTCAAGATCCACAGCAGCAACCGGGCCCATGGTCGCTGCCGTCGATCCTCAGAATCTTGAGTTCGTATGATTTCGCTCCAGAGACACCGCAGGAGCTCGCACTGCGCAGAGACGACATTGTCGCCACCCTTGGAGGACCGATCCATGGACAGGCGCCCTTAGTTAATGGTGGAGGGGAAGGCTGAGGAACGGCGAGATGGGCTTGTTTATGTCAAGATCATACATAAGGACGGGCCTGTGGAGACGCCGGTGCCGAACGTAGGTGGAGATGATGACAAGGCGACCGTGGTCAATGTCGAGGATTTCGATGCGATAAAGGTCGTGGCGTGAGCGGACGTTGTGTGCTGGCGGTTCAAGTCGGGCCTATTTCGCGCGGATAAGATGTCCGTGTGCGGGCACACGTGGTCGTGGTTACCGGGTCTTTGGCAGTCGTCCCGTGGGACATCGAAATTTATACTGTCCGTTCTATTCTTCGAACCCTTGTCTCAAATCAATTACTTCCGCACGCCTCGAGTAGCTCGGCACCGCACGTATGGCATCTACCAATTTGTCTAGCTCGCTTCAGACGTAGCATCCTCCTCCCATATAATATATTCAGATTTGAAGCTCTTTTTCGCTTTTATTTCTTCTCTCGTGATGTTATGTATATAATACTTTTGACATGTTGATCAAGCACGGGTAGGGCTGGTGAATAACTAACTCATAGTCGACTAAGTTAATTACGTGATCAATAATGGTGGTCATGTGCAATATCAAAGGGTGGCGAAGGTCGTGTGCGTGTATGTTGTTTTGATACCCCCGCCGGGCAAGGTGCCCTCATGGGGTGGTGTTGGGCAGGTCACCCAGGGCGGGGTTGTCGGTTGTGTGTATTGTGTCGTGTATATATTATGTTGTGGTGGTGCGTGTGTTTGTTCTGAACTTACCAAGTTCGCAACAGGTCCGGCTCTCGTTCGCTGGGCACTGTTGAGATGACTGTGGTTGTTGTCGGGAAAAGATAGAGGGTGCAACGACCACGAGGAGGAATTAAGAATGACGTGGGGATTATTGACAGAATTATTGACAGGATTGTGGTACGGACTTTTTTGGGCTTTGGGGCTTCGATCAACCGTAAACAGAGGATGGTAACGACCACGAGAAAGGATGACAGGATTGTGGTACAGACTTATTAGGCTTTGGGGCTTTGGTCAACCGGCCTCGTGTTATTTCCCCCTGTAAACAGAGGATGCACCGACCACGAGAAAGAATGACAGGATTGTGGTACAAATAGACTATTTCAGCCTCGATTCATTTCCCCCTGTAAACATATCCACATACAGTTCAGGATGACTGAGTTTTTTCTTTTTTCTTTTTCGCGAGACCATCCCAATTGCATACGATTATGTTACCATATTCCGTATGCAGCAGTGAGCCTCCAATATTGTAAATATTCGTTTGTTGGTACTAGCCATCGCAAGACGGGACCGCCGATTTATTTTCGCTTGAGAAAAGGGGCCACATTCCAATAAAATTAATCTCCATTTATATCTCATTCCGGCACACGCCGGGTCTGCGGGGGCAATTAAAGTGGCAATTCGTATAGTTTCTCCAACATCTCAGAGCGTTCTTTGGCTCATTCGAAAACCCTTGCCGAGGGGAATCCAACAAGCTAAAATTTGGGGAAGTTGGACGTGTTTTCATATATATAGTTATGGAGTGAAATATGTGAATTACACCGTCATGTGATGCGCCATGACCAGCTTCTCTTAGTTAATTTTCATAGTTTTTCAATTTAGATCATTGATAAATTCTGCCCATTTTCACATCTGATCGCGTCATGGCCCAAACAAAAATCTATGATAGTCATCCGGTGATAATGAAAAAACCGCGCAGCAAATTCCGTATAAAAAAAAAGATAGCCCGTTTTTTCGCTTTGCTTTCACCTTTCTTCGATGGCATCACATCCGAAACCCAGACGATCAAACCAGAAAACAGTATGGGAGAAGAGATCGAGTCAGCACTGGTAATTATGCAGCGTAAAAAATTCAGAGGTCCTCCATGAAACTCGGAACTTATCTCGATGTCCAATGACAGGGGAAACCTTTTGACTCAGACGGGGATATGTAAGCATTCTACTGAGGCCGCCAAGGCTGGGAGCTTGATCAAAGCGGCGTTGGAGTCACGGAGCCACGAGCCAGATTTCTTGGAACGAGTCCAGCGGTTAGAAGAAGCATTCCAGAGTTGTATCCGCGCTACACAACCTATGCCTAAAATCGGGGTTATGAACAGGGGTATGTGGTCAAAGCTGAAATTGGTAGTGCCACGAGAGCACAAGCTTGCTCTTACATTCTTACTAAATTTTCTCCAGTTCAAAAACCGTATACCTCGCGAGACGTGAGCGAATACCTTGCCGCTCGTCCAGTACTGCTTAGGCACCTGGAACGTCTCCATCCGCATTTTGCACCCCCGCCTGACACTTGCCCAGCTACGATGCAGGGATCACTACAACTCTGTGACCCATCTGCCGCTTCAGGAGATGTTCCGAACATTGTTGACAGCAGCTCTGTGGCAACAGCCGACAGTCATCCCGCACAGTGGCAGTCCGCATACGCCATGAACCTACGTCCGGATCCTCCACACTTTGGCAAAACCATAAACGATACGGCTAACACAAACAACGCCAAAAGCATGCTACCAGAATCTTTAGGGGATAGCTCATACTATATGGGCCAGGCCTACGGCAACCCTCCAGCATTGTCCGACGTCAACCCGCATGGCAGCAGCACCTCTAATTTTGTGGGTGAGAACATGAAATATATGGAGAACAACCCGCTGGCTATGACTCAGCATACCAGAAACGCCCCTTTCTCCACAAAATACATTCGAACGTTTGAGTATGGGCCGCGCGATGCACCACTGTTCTTGTCAGCTGCCTGCCCATACATCATCCCCCACGACATTGATGACGTAACCGGCAGTACGTTGCTGAGCTCGAGCCCGTGGCACGCCAGTTCACATGTGCCTCAATACACTGGTAGCCAGCATCGTCTTGCTAACGAAACGCCCCATGGTCGCACACCTGATCACACGCACGCCAGCTCATATAAGCATCAACACACTGGTGTCCAGCATCGTCTTGCTAGCAAAAGTACACCTGATCGCACGCGCCACTCGTCGCACGCCAATTCATGTATGCTTCAACACAGCAAAAGTACACCCGATCGCACGCACTACGCGCACAAAATCGATGGTATGGTGTACAAACATGTAGACAGTGGTAAAACATATGAGCCGGC
>RBNI01000063.1:0-45617 GCA_003990745.1 Jimgerdemannia flammicorona | reverse complement strand
AAAAAAGGGGTGGTGTGGTTGTGATTTCTGACTATGAGAAAGATCTCACCAGTATAATCAGGGTCAATTACTCCTCCTTCAACTGAGATTTTGCTTTTGGCCAGACTGCTCCTGGTCTTGATAATTCCAGTATGGTTTTCTGGTAGCTTGACTCCAATTCTGGTACCAAGTAGGGTGGTGGTCTGTAGTTCGAGGGTAGCATCTTGAATGCTGGCAAGGTCCATTCCTATGACTCCTTCAGTCTTGTATTCTGGGATCTTGGCTTCAGGGTGAAACTTCTTGACCTTGAGGGTGATATCTGATTCTTGTTCCTCCTCATCATCACTGTCAGCTTGAAGCTCTGGGGGCTGGTCATCTTCTTCGGCTTTCCTCATGTTTCTGTTGGCGGATTTTCCTGACTTCACTGATACAGGACCAGCAGTCATTCAGGTGTTCAGAGTAGTACATCCTAGTACTATGGGGGCTCTTCCTTGAGGGACATAGCCATCAATAATCTTGTTATACCACTGCTCATCTGTGAGCTTGGGTGTCTTGCTCTTGTTCTTGTTCACTGAGTGCATGAAGACCTCTGTGTCTTCTTCATCTCCTTCCTCTGTATCTGGTAGGACTCCTTTGTGGACATTAATAGAGACTTATACCTTTCTTCCTCTATAGTTGATCTGCATCTTCTGGGTATTGAGGTCAATGATGGCCTTGGCCTTATGAAGCCATTGGTTGTCAATGAGGATGTCATAGTTGGTGGTGCTTGTAACAATCACATCTACTGGAATGATAGCTCCTCCTATCTTGATGGGGACTTCTCGGATTTTGCCAAGTGGGGTAGCTCATGTACCATCTACTGTGACATAGACCATCTTGGTGGACTCTTCAATATCCCAACCTAAGCAGTCAATTGCCTTCTTACTCATGAGGCATTCTCCAGCACCAGTATCAATGATGGTATCAAAGATACAGTCTTCGATCTGGCAGGGGGTATAGGCTGATGTCTTGCGCTGGTCTTTGGATTCTTCACCTGAGTTTTCAGATTCTTTCTGTGCATTGTGAGCTTCTACAATCTTGTACTCTTGATTCTTGGTAGTAGTTGCAAGTCCTACTCTCAACTGCTGTCTGAAGGCAGGGACTTCAGCTAGCTGTCCAAAGGTAGCATTGACCTTCTGTTCCTTGAGGTCCTTGTAGATATTATACTGGTGGATCTTGGTCTTGCACAGCTTCTGTTCCTTCTTGCTTTCGCTTTCTCCTGAGACTGGAGTAGTGCCTTCAATAATTTGGTAGACAGCTTTGTCTAACTTTATGTCTTGATCAATCTCCTCAGGTTGGGTCTTGTTTTGAATAGTGACAGCTGGGGTCTTCTTTGGTCTTCCAACTGGCTTGCTGTTACTCTTCTTGTCATAGGGCTTGGACTGGGTTCTGGTACCTTTAGTAGCAGAGTAGAATTCAAGCTCCTCGTAGTATTCATCATCAGTGTCACCAATCTCCTCGATGACTACTATATTGGTTTGTTCTCTGGTTCCGCTAGCATTGCTTGGTTGGGCTTTGCATCTTGTTTCAGTCATGCAACTCTTTGCATAGTGGCCTTCTTCTCCACATCTGAAGCATATGATGTTATTGCGTTCTTCTGTAGCAGCTGCAAATCTCTGTACTGGTCTCCTGTTTGTGCTTCAGACTTCTCTAACAACATCATTAAGGTGTGCAGTCATCTCGGCGAACTGCTTTACAAGTTCCTCCACTGGGTCAGCTTTGGCTGTCTTGGGGGTAGGTGGGGTTGGTTGTCTGTTTATAACTGTGGCAGGTAAGATACTAGTTGGCTTTGATGGCTCTATCTTGATGCCAGTTATTTTCTCCATTGAGTGTTCGGCAGAGTGTCTGGTAGTCCAATATCTCTGTGCAAAGATCACTTTCTGATCAAGGGTCAGTACAGCTGGGGTAGACCGGATTGCTAGGCCAATTTCAGGGTGAATTCCTTTGAGGAAGGTTGAATCCGCTATTTGTTCCTTGAGGTGGTCATCATAGTCAGCCAAGACAATCTGGTGGCAAATTTGGGTATAGAATGAGTTGGGATCTTCACTAAGTCCCTGGCAGATAGTATTGAGTTGATCCTTGAGAGCTTGCTTGATCTCTTCAGTATAATATATTGTTCTGAGGAAGACCTTCATGTTGGCAAGTTTGACTGCATCAGCACCAGCAATGGTGGCTACATTGAACTTGTCTCTGGTAGGTCCTCTGAGGCTGACTGGTAGAAGGGCCAATTGGGCATCCACACCAAGGGCTTGTGTGGCAGTGAATTGTTCAAAGTCTTCAATGAAGGTCAGGATTGACTCTTCAGTAGTATATCCATAGAATATGGGGAGACGCATTTCCATTTTATCTTAAATTCTTATAGGGGTGACTCTTATAGTCATGGTAGTTGTTGTGGGGTTGTTCATTTTTCAGCTTGAAAGTGAGGGATTTGTCTTGAATCACCAGCCAATAGGCACCAAGTTGTCATGTAGTGGTTGCTGAGTCCTTCAAATATGCCAGACTCTCTTCAAGGTATATCTCTTAGACTAACTCAAGTTTGTTATAAGCAAGTTCTTATTGGAGTGCCTTCCCAAGGTCTTATAGTCCTCAAACTTCTTATCTTTAACTGTCTTGTTATCTCTTAGATTGCTTGCAAGAAAGTGTGTGTAAGTGAAACCAGAACTGACTTTATTTTAGAAGAAATAAGAGGGGTATTTATACAAAATATAATTCAATAGTTGCTAAGATATAAAGCTAAATATAAATTCCAATAACTAAAACTACTATGTTCCAGGGTCAGTACTGATGGTTGTACAGGTTCAAGATACTGGCATTATCTAGTATCACATCAAAATGACAGTGCTGGAACAATTTTGTATCACCTCAGAATACCAGTGCTGGCATTATCCAGTGTTACATGAGAATACCGGTGCTGGCATTATCTAGTGTAACAAAGAACTTAGAGCAGAAAGTTCAGGATCATGGGGGCTTCATCATCATCATCACTAAAGGAGATGAGATCCATGAATTCGTCATACAGGTCACGCATTTCGCATATGTCGCACAGGATGATGTCATCGCCAATGACGTCATCACATTCGGCTGTGGTGGAAAAATCAGGAACAAGGTCTGGACCTCTCCAGTCTATGAGGTTCTCTTCCACAAAATAAGGAACAAATGTGGGGTCTTGGGGAGATCTAACCTGGATACTTGGGTCTTGGAATACTGAGATCAATCCTTGCAGAAATTAGTTTGGGTTGTCCTGGAGAATGGGGTGCCAGAAGTCTTCTACTTCTTCACTGTTGAGAGTGATAGTGGACTGGGCTTCTGTAGCCACCCTGGCTTCTAGTGCATTGATATGGTGGGATGATAGATCTCTGAAGTCTGAGACTCTAATATACTCCAAGTTGGTGATCGACCATGGTACATGCCTGAAGATCTGATGGATCTTCTTAGCTGTCCTTGTTTCATGTATATCTATGGGAGTAGTATCTTGTAGCTCTTGGGTGCTGGCCTGTGGGAACTCCTGGCAGAGGAGATTTCCTATTTCATACTTCTGCCACATTTGGAGGCATTCAGTAGTAATGCTGATCCTTGTTTCCATTTCATGGCAGTAGAGGATAAAGTGATAGGGGTCTGCAGTACCCAGGTTGACACTAGGAGTCCTTCTTGAGTGGGTCCTCATGGTTCTTCTGATGTCTTGGAATGTCCTTTCCTCAACTGAGATACCTTGGTGGTTCCTTAACCTTGAGGTTTGGTGGGCAGCAGACATTTTGTTTATAGTAAGTCTTTGAGCTATTTTGGGATTAGTGGTTCTTGTTGGTTACTGCTACTGTGGTTCCTTGATCCTTCTTTTATATTCTTCAGGATGCTTATACTGTGGTCACAATGACTCACAGTTGGTCATCATTACTTATCTCATATGCTGTATAATCTTCTTGTACTCTGATCTGGTGGCTTACAAGGAAAGGCTATCTCCTGTGCTGATGTCATTATTCTGGGGTCACTATTACAATACTTATATATTATAAATTTGCAATTTAAAGAATAATGATATATATCTCTATAGTGATAGTATATATATATATTTAATATAAACTATTAATTACTTATTACTTAAGTTATATTTTAATATATATATATAAAGATTTTTTATTTTAGTATAAATATCTGAAAGACTTTTGAATATTATATCTAGAAAATTAAAAGTTTGTAAAGTTAAAAAATTGAGATTTTGAAAAGGCTATTTAAGTATTTGAGGCAATTACAAAGTCCTCTCTGGTAGCAGAAGATAATTATTAAGATATCTATATAGATGTTCAAGATAATTACTATAAGTTCTCCCAGACAGTAGACAAAACCCTCTCTAGTATTTAAGACATATACCAATAAGGTCAAAAAGTATAGATACAATAAATAAAGCCAGTATAGACTATAAGATCAAAAGTATAAATACAGCAAATAAAGCCAGTATAAACAATAAGGTCAAAAGTATAGATTAGGCAAATACTAATAATATCCAAAGTGCAGACAACAATAACAATAATAAAATAAACCCAAACCTAAGCTCAGTATAATTATTATCAATAACATCAATAGTACAAGTACTACTAATATCAGCAGTATGGATACTACTAATAATATTAGCAGTATAGATACTATACATCAATAGCATAGATACTACTAATAACATCAATGACATTGAATTAAGTAGAAGTACATATATAGTTATCTGACTTCTATGATACTAACTAGTAATCTTAATGAATGATCATCTAGAATATATCTCTTATAAGTAGATAATTATGAGACTTTTCAGGCTCTCAAATATCTTTCATACTATATATATATTTGATATTTACATTATTCCTTTATTTGTATTATCTATATATATATTACTAGTGCTCTGAATGAGTCAATTCGAATCAAATCCAGATTTGATTCATCACATGATAGTTTGATCTGAATCTCAAATCCGAAGCCATCTGAATCAACTTAGATTAATCTGAATTACTTCATCTGAATCACCCCATCCGAATCACCCATCTGAACTACCTCAATCCAAATCACTTAATCCGAATCACTCAATCCAAATCACTCAATCCAAATCACTCAATCTGAATCACTCAATCCAAATCCTCCAATTTGAATCCTCCAATTCGAATCCTTTAATTTGAATCCTCCAATCTGAATCTGAATCTGAATCCTTCAACCAAATCCTCCAATCCAAATCCTCCACATGACTCATATGCTGGATGCGTCCATAATACAATACACACAATACACACACATGTACATGCAAATATGCAAACATATATATCGATAGATCAGTCTTCAACAGTTCACAGTACTGATGATGCTTCAAGTCAAACATCCCTGATAGCTCCACACCTTCCATACAATCCTTGCTCCGAAATCTGGCAACATTGTGCTAAGATAGGAGATGATGTTGTTTGTAATTATTACAGATAAAAAATTAAGACATACCTATTGACTTGTTTGACACATACATGATATTGTTTCATCCACCCCTATAAACTGCACCAGCTAGAAGTTCAAAATGCTTAGTGGTATGACCTTGAACATAAATCGACACATAAAAGACAAGTACTCTGACAAAATCAAAAAGAACACGGAGACAAATAAAATCAACATCCAAGCTATGGTGGGTACATTTATCCAATTGGCCAACCATTTTTATACCAACAACACTGTTTAATCAAAAATATTTAGCCATACTCTTTGGCAGAATTTCGAAATTGGCTCATTCGCTGGATTGTGTACAAAGACCAGCCATTCACAACTATCGAGAGTGATCAATTGCATAGCATCTTTGGCCTCCTCAAGCATGATTTATATTTGCCAAGTGCTGATACTATTTGCAAAGATGTCCTGGAGGCCTATAGGAAGGAGCATGACAATCTCTGCCAGACACTTCAGGTAAAATAAGGGCAGCACCATGACCTTTGCAAGCTGAATTATATAAAAGAGCTCACCAATTTAACCTTACATTCAATAAGCAGAATTTGGCAGGCAAAATTTCATTTATAATCAACACATGGACATCCCCCAATGTAATTTTGTTTCTGAGCATTACCAGTCATTGGATTGATCTCGATTGGCAGCTTAAATCTCTCACCCTTGACTTCATCAAACCTGCTGGCCCTCATTCTGGAGACAATATCGTAGATACTTTTATTAGTTATATCCAGGAGCTTGGGATCACAACTAAGGTAAAAAAAGGGGGACTTGCCATCAGGTCAGCATTTTGAGAGAGGTCCTTAAACAAAACAGATTTTGTTGGTTATTTATTTTCGCATAATTCACCAACCAAATATTTCAAGTACAGATTTTGGCCATTATGACAGACAATGCCACAAACAACTCAATATTTTTCCAAGTTTTAGTGGCCAGCCTCAAACAGGAAAATGTGGCCTTTGGTGTAGAAAGCTGCCATATGTAATGCCAGGCCCACGTACTGAACCTTGCTGTTCAGGACTATCTTACATACATAGACAAAACATCCAAGAGAGGAGGGGCCCTGAGTATAATTTCCAAACTGTACAAACTAGTTGTGTCAGTCTGATCATCTCTACAATAATGAGACAAATTTGCTGCACAGTGTAGAGCAATCAGTTTAGGCCTGAAAGAGCTTATATTGGACATCTGTATACATTGGAACTCAACATTTGCAATGATCCAGCATGCACTGAAGTTTGCTGTAGTATGCATTCTTTTTTTCTTCAGTCGGCTGAAGCAACTGTTTCAGATAATGGAAGATTTATTTAAAGAAAAAAAAAAAAAAGAAAGCCAATAGATTCAATGATAGCTGCTGACAAAGAAATATAGGCTGAGGCTCTAGGTGAAAGCGAGTGGGATATACTTAGGAATGTTGTCAGAGTTTTAGAAGTAAGTGGTGGTTGCTCTGGCTCCACACTCATTTTGTCTGCCTCCGCACAATACAATATCTCACCACATATAACTGCCAGTATTTCGACGATTGTATGAAGGATATAGTCAAACAAATGACCCCGACAATAAGCTATATAATACCAGTATACAACCTTCTGATTGACTGGCTAGAGGATAAGCTCGAGGACAGGCTGGAGGATTGCAGTGATTTGTAGTTAAGCCTGGATCAGAGAGATACCATGGAGGTTGCTCTAAGCAAACTCAGAAAGTACTACTCCCAAACAGATACTGCCATATACTCAATCAGTACAGGTATGTTGATGTTGGCATGTGGTCATTGCCCCTTCCAAAACAGAGGAAACTCCACAAAAACTGACTCTCCTTTTCTTCGAATAGTGCTGGACCTATGCTTAAAGCTACAATACCATAAAGATCAGGGCTGGAAGCAGTACTTTATTGAGAGAATCAAGTAGGCCATAATTGAAGTGTATTGGAAAAACTATACACCACTATAAGGTTCCAGCCAAAGTTCGGACAAATATACTGAGGGATCCCTCCTGTCCCACATTTACTTCAGCAGAAAGAGGAAGAGGGAGCTGTCAGTGGAAGAGCTGCTGTCAATAGATAAACTTACCATTTACCTCACTAGCGACCATGTGGTCCTGCTGGAGGGCATGGAGGTACTCAACTGGTGGAAGGTGGGTTATCAGGTGGATATTGTCAGGCGGACATTGGGCCAATTTAACCCACCAATCTAACCACTGCTCTACCCACCGGGGTATGCAGCTGTGTCAAACAGACTTTCCCAGCCTGTGTGGTATGGCTCGGGACTATCTGGCGATTCCTGTCTCCAGCACTCCTATTGAGCAGGTGTTCTCAGGTGGGGTGGATCTTGTTGTCCCAAAGAGGTGTGTGCTGAATGCTGAGACAATCCAGGCATGTATGTATCTGAAGTCTTGGTGGGGCTTGGGCCACTAAAATTTGGCTGGTCCATGGACAAGTTGGTTGGCCTTATAGAATATTTAATACCTTTCAAATTAATACCTTTCAAAATAATAAAAAAGGAAAAAAAAACCTGAGGACTCGGCCCAGAGTTTGCAGCCCAAGTGGGGTGGGGTTGGCAGTGGCAGTAGAGAGAGCGCACAATATTTGCAGCTCTCAGCCAGCAGCAAGGGGCAGCCCCAAGCTGCCAGTGCCCAGGTTGGTGGGCAGGTCAGTGGGCAGGTCAGTGGGTCAGTGGAGGGAGCACGTAAAATTTGCAGCCCTCCGCTGGTAGCAAGGGGTGGCCCCAAGCCACAAGTGTCTGGGTCAGGGGGGTAGGCAGGGGGAGTACACAAAATTTGCAGCCCTCCACCAGCAGTGAGGGGCAGCCCCAAGCTGTCAGTGCCCAGGTCAGTGGGCAGGGTCAGTTGGCGGATTGGTGGGTGTGGGGTCAGCGGAGGGAGCATGCAAAATTTGCAGCCCTCCACTGGCAGCAAGGGGCAGCCCTAAGTCGCAAGTGTCTGGGATGGGCAGGGCAGGCAGAGGGAGCACACAAAATTTGTGGCCCTCTGCCAGTGGTGTAGGGGCAGCTCCAAGCCGCTAAGGAGTCTAGGGCAAAGGGTGCTTCTGGCAGTCGGAGGGTGCTTCTGGTGGTTAGAGGGCGTTTTTGACAGTTGAAGTCTCCAGTTCAGGTCCCATGGGCACCCTGGCCCTGCGCCGCAGTGCTGCACTGGTGGCACTATAAAGCAGGGCTGAGGGGCCAGTAGGGCCCTGTATAATGGCTAAGCTAGTGCTACATAAGAGGCACCTGGCCCAACCCCCCCACATAAGACTGCCCAACCCATGCAAAATAGCTGCCTAACTCTCACAAAAGATTGCCTGACCCTCGCAAAGGATTGCCTAACCCTCATAAAAACTACTCCACCCACCAGTCCCAGGCCTTGATGAGCCTATCATCTGTTGTGAGTGTAACAACTGTTGTGTCCAAGCTCTCCTTGAAGGCGATGGTGCCGTGGTGGTCATGTGGTTGGAATAGGACAGCCATGTTGGCCACAAACAGGACCCCGAAACTATAGGTGAGGTTGTACCAGACTCCGCTGCTATCCTCTCTGGTTGGGCCCTTCCTTTCCAGAATGTAAAACATTACTGGGGTGACATTGTTGTCTGTGTATATGAGCAGAGAAAGGTTGCACCTGACATATCCTGATGTGACATGAGCATACAGTTGGATGAACCCTTGGCCTAGGACCTCATACTGCCAGGCTGTGCTGGTGGATGCCTGCCCTTGGTCCAGCCCCAGGAGCTCTGGCTTGGAAACCTGCTGAAACAGATGGCAACTGGTCAGTCCTTTTTGTATGTGGGGGGGCAGAAACCCCCCGGGCTGCAGCACTCTGAAAAAGTGGAGCTCCTCACCTCATATAGTATGCTAAATTGTGCCAAGAATGTACATACAGCCACACCAAGATCACCACCAAGCTGGCCTGCCATACACTCTACCAATCTGCTCAAAGAACCCCAGATCATAGCTGCCATTGCTGCACAGGCCGTGTCATACTCACATGCAGTTTGCTCTTCAACAGTACTTCTAAAGTTCTGGTAGGGGTACAGAATCTTGTGCATCCCTGGAATTGTATCAAAAAAGAGTATGTCAGCAAAGAGTGTGATTTATCTGGAGAGGGGTTAAAAAAAAAGGGAGATGAGTGCAGGGGATTTTACAACTCTGGAACCCACCCTTCGCCAGTGTTGCAGTATACCCAATTCCCGTCCAAACCCCCCCTCCTTGCTTTTTTCGCCCCCTCTTTCCTGTCACCCAGTATTTGACACAATCCTTGCAAATCTCATTGATGTAGTGGCGAATCTCATCACTGTAGAGATTCCTTACCACCATTGCAACCACCTCTCTATGTTCATTAATAAAGATATGGTTCTCTTCGTCGTTGGTTACTCCTGCTGGCCAATGGACCCCTTGGTTGAGTATAATTGGCTCTGATTCGAATGTAGACCCCCAAGCCTTGATGACAATACTGGTACTGCTCATGCTGAACATCTTGCCCTTGAATTTCTCTATTTGATCAGATGCCAGATGTGGTTGAACTCAAGTAACTTTGAACTCTCCTTTTCAATGGAACTGAGTCCTGATCTGAGGGACTGAGATAAGTATGTGGATGGGTTGCATGTAGATGGGTTGTGAGTGGGAGGGTTGTATTTAGGCAGGTTGTGTGTGGGTGAGTTGCATATAGGCGGGTTGCATGCAGACAGATTGTATGCGGGCAGGTTACATGTGAGCGGGTTATATGCAGGTGGGTTGCATGCAGGCGGGTTACATGTGGGTGGGTTGCGTGTGGGTGGGTTGCATGCAGGCAGGTTGTGTGTAGGTGTGGGTGTTTTTTTAGAGGGAGACCATGTAAAAATGAAATTAAATAAAACATGGAGATGGGTATTTCAGAAAAAGAGCATGAGTGAGTGAGTGAGTGAGTGAGTGAGCTGTATGCTGATGAGTTGCATGAGTTGCATATCACAAGTTGCACAAGTTGCACAAGATTGCTCATGAAGGCTTACTTCTGTTCCTTTTGAGACCTCCACCATGTGATGCATTGACTCAACAGCTCAGCAACCAAAGGCATGCTCTGCAACATCTGCCAGCCTTTCTTCATCTTGACCAGATATTGCGAATAAAGTCAGCAGATCTCACTGTAGAGCTGTGGACCCTAAGAAAAGCATGAGGTGAATTGGGTCATGCTGGGGAAGTTTAAATAAATACAAGTAAACAAGTGGTGGCCGAGTGAGTAATCTACATCTACTATTGGCTACTCCAAAAAGGCTGCTGCATACATAGCTGTGAGATCTGTGAATTCCAAGGTCCAAAGGGCCGCCGTGAGTTGTTGCCAGAATTCTCCCTCATCCCTGCCATCACCATCACTATCACCATCACCACTGCCACCGCCATCGCCCCTTTGGCTCTCGATGAGCAGCTTGTGTGCTGTCCATATGAGAAAGAATCTAATATTGTCAGCAGAGAGTGCATTTCTACCTCGAATACTCCCTCTTTTGACAATCATTGCAGGGTGAAAAATGAGTAGACTGGACCAATGTATGAATTAAGGGCTGCTGTTTTGTTTGCTTGTGATGCAGCAGGAAAGAACAAAGAAAAAGAATAAAAAAAAAGAACAAAGAAAAGAACAAAAGAAGAGAGAGAGCAAAAGGAAAGGATGATGTCACCAAAGTGCAGCAGGAAAAAAAAAACAAGAGTGAAATGAACAAAAGAAAGGGTGAAGTCACCAAAGATTTTAATCCAGATGGATCAATCCAGATAGATCAATCTGGATGGACCAATCTGGATGGACCAATCTGGATGGATCAATCCAGATCAATCCGGATGGATCAATCTGGATGGATCAATCCAGATCAATCTGGATCAATCCAGATCAGATCATGAGACCAATCCAAGTTGATTCGAATCCATCACATGATGAATCTGAATCGAATCTCATCCAGATCAACTCTATCTGTTCAGAGCACTATATATTACATTTCTTTAGGTATTATGAGTATTATAGAACTCTTTTTAACCTGCAAAAATTGTAATTCTGAGTTATATGTAGTTTTAGTTTTTTGCATATATTGTATTACTTTTTTATTCTAGTTTATATTCTTTTTTTTGGATATAGTTGATTTTTTTTATTTTTGACATATATATCTCCTTGAGCAGGAGTATTGAGATAGCAACTCAATATATAGACATATGACTTTACACCACATATCATTTCATTAGTTTTATATCATTCATTAGTAATATATAAAATATGCAATATATGTATTTTGAATAAATTACTTCTTCTATTCATTACAATAGATTATAAGCCTCTCTTTTTATAACAGAATATATATGTCTTATAACTGAATATATATAAATGAGATATGTTGGACTTGGTTCTGCTCTATAATTCTTCAGGAGTAAGATTATTATCTCTGGAATACTTATCATTATCAGATTCTTTACTTAGTACTTGAGAAATATACTAATTATATATATATGCTACTGTGTTAATAGCTTTGGCCCAATAAGAATATAATAATCTGGTAGTATTAATCATTGTTCAAGTTATTTCAATGATCATATAATTAAATTACTCAGCTATACTATTCTACTGAGATATATAGAGAGTCATTATTTAATGGAATATACTATGTTTTCTCAAGAATTATCTAAATATATTATTAATATATTCATATCTATTATCTAATTATATAATATATACTCTATATTCTGTTTTGTTCCCAATTTTTTCAAGACTTTGCTCTTTGCCAATAGGAAATATACATATATATACTTTATATATATAATTATTAATAAATATAAAATACTTCTTTCTAAAGTATGATGATATATATATGGGACTATATATATTAGTATAGATAAGATCCAGGACTTCTAAGGTATGTTTCAATCATTCTTCAAATAGACACTAGAATGCTTTATTTATTATATAATTCTCATAGAAGAAATTATTTCTGGAATATATATTTGATAGCAATCTGCTGACAGATTTACTTCTTATCATATATTTGAGTTCTCATCTTGTCAATATATTCTAAATATTGATATTATGTATTGGATATATCTGACATAGTTGTCATATATGTAGAGACTTTTATACTATTTAGTATCTCATTAATTATATAAAGATTACTATGTTTTGAGGCTGTCATTATCTCATTAACATGTGAATTATATACTATTGTGTCCTTTGTATATATATATATATCTTTGTTACTATATAATATCATCTTCTTTATTGAAAAGAGATTTTTGCCAATTTCTAAAGTATATAGTATGTCTAGAAAGATGCTGACAGATTCTATAATATTATCATAGAGATATATCTCTATATTTTCCTTTTCTTGAGTATAGATAATGTTGTTATCTCTTAGTTTAATAAGTATAGAATATTCAAAAGACTTATATGTAGAGAACTATTCTTTATATATTATGTGGCTCCAGAATCTATTAACTAGACATCATTGTTATCAGCTATATTTATAATATATTTGCTGACATTATTGCTACTTTTCATTAAGTGAAAAGTATTTTGCTATTGACCAGAATTTGTAGATAATATATTAGTAGATTTGACAGTAGAACTGTAATCTATATATATTGCTTATATGAAGAATAAACTATTACTTTCATTAGTTTTGACAGTGTTTACATTCTTTCACTAGCTTCTATTATTTCTATAATTGTTTTTTCTATTATCTCTATATTACTGATGCTAGCTTTCATATTTACTTTTATTATTCTTCTTATCATTTTCTCAGTAATAACAATTGTACTTTTTGTGTCTATACTTGCTACAGTATTTATAGTAACTATCATACTTAGATAATTAACTACTATCATATTATTGAGCTTAGGTTTGGGTTCATTGGTCTTATTATTGTCTATGCTTTTGACCTCATTTGGTACTATCACTATATTTACAGAACCTATGGAATATGTTTTTATCATTATTAACAGTACTATTTTCTTGGTATATTTCTCTATTCATAAGGCTCATTATTATATAAATATAGTCTATAAGCTTGCAACTTTCCTACATAGCTATCATTATGATATAATATACTTCAGAGAGATTTCTTATAAGAGTCAAGACTTTGTCTTCATCACTGTAATTAGTATATTTACAAATAATCTCCTTGGACTTCATGCATAGATTAAATAGCTGAGATTTCAGATAGAATTAATTTAATATACATAGATATTTATACATAATGATTATATAGAGTCTTCTATATCTTATAAGTAGTCATTGCATATATTATGAGCTTTGTTTGGAAGTTTGATAATATGAATACAATCTTACATAATGCTCAGTAATCATTTGTAGTATTATAATCTTGAATTAGTACTTATGGCTTTGTATACTCTGCTAAGCCATATTCATTAAGAAGATTTGTCTTATAGAATGTCCAGATCATATAATCTTTCCTATTGAGAATTAGAATAGACCTCTTGGCTATATTTATAATTACAACTAGAACTATATTTCTTATACCTATTATAGTAGTTATATCTATAATATTAGCAGAGACTATTATTACTAGAATACTCATAATTGACATATCTATTTCCATGCTTATATTGCTAGACTAGTCATTACTTAATATTCTAGTATAGTATATTTTAAAGAGATATATTTATTACTTTAGCTACTTAGTACTAGCAGAGCTCATAACCTTTATTATAAAAGAGAGAGATATTTTATTGAAATTATATAGATCACATATTTCATATATTATAGATGAATGTTATAAAACTAATAGAATAGTATAAGTCACATACTAATATATTGAGTTGTCATTCCAATATTAATAATAGAAAATATTATTTATTATTACTTTATATATTTTTGAGTTTACTTGGTAGTAGATTCATATTTTATCATATTGTTAAAAAGAATTTACTACTTTATTACAGATTATATATTGAGATATCATACTCAGTATTAGTGTTTTAATTAATATTAATACTAATATTATTAATTATATATAAGTTATCTTATTTATAGAAAAGAGATTTCTTTTTAGATTAAGAGTATAAAGAATATCATATAATATAATAAATATTTAATTGATATTTCTATAAATTTATATATTAATATTACTATATTTTTATTTTTCTATATTAATTATATTTATAGCTCTACTTATCTTTATTCTAATAATAGTAATTATATTATATATATTTATACTTACTACTATAATAATAATATCTATCATACTTAGCTTATTGTTAACTAAACTTTTTATCTTATTGTTGATCTTTTCTTATTCTTTTTATCTTATCTGTAAAAGCTATTAAAGATTTTCTCATTATAACTATTTATATTAGTATCTTCTTTATATATTTCTTTATTAATAAGACTTATTATTATATAGCTATAGTCTGTAAGTCTACTGTTCTTATATATAGCTATAATAATATTATGATATATCTTAGAAAGATCTCTCATAATAGTCAGAATCTTATCTTTATTTATAATAGAGTTTATTAATATATTTAGTAAATTTACTTCATTTTTAAGAATAATATAATTATAAATATTCTTTTTAAATTTTATTTTTAAATTAAATGATTGAAATTTTAGATAAAATTAGATATTTATTATTAGTAAATATATAAGATATCATATATCTCATATACTATTATAATATATATTATAAGCTTTATTTATATATTTAAAAGAGTAAAGATAATATAATCTTACTTAATATTTAAACTTGTAGCTTTATATATATGACTAAGATATATTTATTAAAAAGATTAATTATATAAATGTATAGTCTTTTCTCTCAAAGATTAAAATAGATCTCTTGCTTATATTTATACTAACAATAGCTAAGACTATATTTCTAATTACTATAGTATCTATAGCTATACTTATATAATATACTTATATTATTAATATTTATATATCTATATATATTACTAAATTAACTTTCATTTGACATTTTAATATAGTATATATTTTTAAAGGTGTTTTACTAGCCACTAAGCAGGGCTCATAACCTGATGAATGCTATATATTGATCTAGGGCGTAAAGTCACGTGCCGGCATATTGGGTTGCCATCCCAACACAAATTCCTCGTGTTGGAGATATTCACCTGAACAAATTGCAACCCGATCTTATTTTGCACGGAACCGATGGTGCATTGTAGGATATTTATTTATTGTGCAAACTGTCAGTTCGTGTTTCTTATGTGCCCAAACTAGTATCCTGTTTGATTTAAGCTTACTTACAACCTTAATTAGACTCAATTATTTGATTTCCGAGATAAAAAAAACGTATTGTCTGAATAATTTATTATGTACCAACATGCCAATTTACTGTTAAAACTCATGCATGAGTTGCATATTGTTCTACATACACCTCTCTCCTTCACTTTTTTATTCTAAGCTTAAGATTAAAACAGACAGATTCAAAGGTATTTTAACATATTGTTCGTGACATTGAAATTTAGTTCAAGCGCGCCAAGGAGATGACACCCAAAATACGTGAAACCCACAACCGCGCGCAAGGGAGTCAAAACTAGTATTGGTAAATTGGCGTCTTCCATATATATTTTGAGCGCAAAGGGTGTGCTTGGTTTGTAGTGTGTAGGCGGCGCTATAAAAATAGACCGGTGCCAAGATGTAGTGGGTGATTCCTCTTTACCATTTTTTTTTTTTTTTGGCTTTATTGGGACATAGTTACGTTCTAGCGCCATTTTACAGGTTTTGCGAAGCATTTGTAGATATTTAAAATCGTAAACCTCTTCAAGCTCGGGTCGTGTGGAAATTAGCGGGTGCACTACAACAGGCTCGGGGCGTCGTTTTTTCTCACACACGCCACCATACTTCCCACTTTGCTGCCCACGTCTTGCACTTCTCACATACAATTGGCTAAGTACCTACGTATTGTACTCCTGCATTACCTGGAAATGATCTCTTGCATTACCAGATTCCTTTTGGAATGATCCTCCGCAATTCAGCGCTTAGCCGTACATCGTTTTCTGGTAGTAAATTTTCACCTGGGGCAAGTCGTCGCCCAGCATGAGACAGAAACTGCGTTAGGCGGGGGGGAGAGGCGGAGGCGGGTCAGTCAGATTCGGATGGGCATATGGTGGCGATTTAGCAACTCGTTTTTCACTCAGGCTTACTGATCCAAGTCTATTATTTTATTTGATCCACACAAAATAGAATGGATACGAGCGACCCTGCGACCATGGCATCAAATTTATTTCAATTGCGCGTCCGGCGCCTCGTGTTTGGTGAGTGGGTGCCATCGTCGCTGGGTCACTCGTATCCATTCAATTTTGTGAAGCTTGAGTGAAAAACGAGTCGCTAAATCGCCACCATATGCCCATCCGAATGTGAACCCTGTCGTTTTCCTACTCAATCACAATCTGACTGACCCACCTCCGCCTCCTCCCCTCCTCCTAACGCAGTTTCTGTCTCATGCTGGGCGATGACTTGCCCCAGGGTGAAAATTTACGACGCGAAGAATTATCGCTGGATGGCGGAGGGTCATTCCAAAAGGAATCTGGTAAACCAAGGGGTCATTCCCAGGGCAATGCAGGAGTAGGATACGTAGGTGCTTGGCCAACTGTATCTGAGAAGTGCAAGACGTGGGCAGCAAAGTGTGAAGAATGGTGGCGTGTGTGTGTAAAACGACGCCCCGAGCTTGTAGTCAACAAAATATACGTATCAAGTGTAGTCACTATAGTGCACCCTGCTAATTTCCACGCGACCTACCTCAAAACAATGTCTGCGAGCTTGAAGAGGTTACGATCTGAAATATCCTCAATGGGCACTAGAACATATGTCCCAACAGAAGATGGAAAAAAAAAAAAAAAAAAAAAAATGGACTACATCTTGGCACCAGTCTATTAGTATAGCGCCGCCTACAACGATTCAACGCGATCGGACCAGGCCGCTATATATAGCTGATACCAGAACAGTTTATAAGAAACATTATTATTTTTGGTAAGAAGTTGAAAGTTTCTCTTTATATGTATAATAAAATAAATAGATAAATAGATGACATAAAATTTCAAGAAGTCGTAGCCTCCAACCAGTGGAAGATGGAGTCGCCCCCAGAACATGTCGGTTTGAGTTGGCTTTGTTCAGTTGACTTACCTTTGGGACAATAAAAGGGGAGGAATAAACAAGTGAATAAAATAATATTGCGTCGGGTTCTGTTAATCGTAGATATTGCACAAATCGGACTCGTCGCTAACAACTTGGTAGAAGCTCAGCATACCTTTTGTTGTTCTGCGTATATACGAGTATTGCACGTCGTTGACAAGAATTGGTGACAGGCCTGTAGGCTTCGAGAAGTGTTTGATAGCAGAGATGTCGCCCTCGGAAAGTGTTGCCTTCGGTTCTGTTGACTTGTCTTTGGGGAAATAAAAGGATACGTCAGTCGAATAATATTGCGTCGAGTGCTGTTAATTGTAGATCTTGCACAAATCGAACTCATTGCCCACATCGGATTAAACAAGCGATTTATTGGTAGCTTATGCATCTTGCCATTGCACGACGTTGACAGGAGTTGGTTACAGGAAGTCTGCGAACAATGTCGAAATGTCGCTCGGTCGCCGTCAGCTTAGCGAAGAGTTTCACGAGCATGTGTCGCCACCAGATCGTGTCCCCTGGATTGGAGTTTTGGTTCAGTTGACTTGCATTTGGGACAATAAAAGCACGTCAGTCAAATACTATACGTCGAGAGCTCTTAATTATAGGCCTTGCAGAAAACGATCTCGCTACCAACAAATGTGATGCTTCGGCGATGCGATGGTCACAATATGAACTCGCAGCGATTGGTCTGTGATGTAATTCGAAGCCAGATGCACTTGCTATGTAATATGTATTAACGTGCAAACGAATGCATGTATGTGGGTGGTGTTTCGGGTTCGACGACTGTATACGGTTGTGCCATTTCCAACGGACCTGCCGATAATTATTTAAGACGTCGTCGCCTCGCTCCGTCGACAGTTTGACAAAGTCCGCCCGAAACCGCTCCATGTCAATATAATTATCCGTGCTGATTACGAAAAGCGACTTGGCATTTGTTGAAGGTTCAGAAGAGAATGGTTTTGTATTAGAAAAAGATTATGTATACACGCGTCAGTATGGTCCCACAGCAACGAAAGTCTGGCTCAAAAATCATAGCGTAGTCCAAAACACATAAAGCGAATGCACTTAGAAGCCTCTACAATTATGTTCTGTCCCACTTCCGCAGCGTCTGTCCACATGACATGGATCAGCATGTCGTCGGCAAGAATATATTCTAACTTTGATTCATTGTTATTGCCAGTGTCCTTGCTTTTGTAGTCGTCGACATTGCCGTTATCGTTGCCGTTGCCGTTGCCGTTGCAGTTGCCGTTGAGCTTTCAATGTGTGTTTTTGTCGTTTGAATACCGACGGGGAAGATGAAGCATCTGCACAAAGTTTTTGCTTGAGGTTGTCCATTGCAATTGCGACGTACGTAACTATCCATTCAAACCTCTTTGTCGTTTTGTAGTACGTTTTCGTGCAGTATATCTCGCGCGTATTGGTTGGCCACACAACGACAACATGGATGTGCTTTGGTGCAATGTATATACTTGAATGGCATAGCTCCTGACCTTTTAGAACATGGATCTGCATACGTCCTCACGTCGTCTTCGACCTATGCTACATAATCACATGACTGATGATATATCTGCGCACCCGCGTGTACTAATATCAGAAGAATAAAATAACTCGATTGAACACAGGCAATTGCGCAAAGACTGGACGAGATTACCAGGCCCTGTGGAACAGATAGTGAAAAAATAAATGTTGTTGCATTGAATAAATTTCGGGAGATATTCCTCATATTATTTATAGCGGACAACATTCAACCTCTAAATGCTGTAATGCAAGGAAACCCTGCGCTATTTCGGGCATCGATGTGTGGGCGCCGTAAAAAAATCCAATGCGAGTTGAGTAATGGCAGATGTCTATAGTGTAGGCGTAATTGTTAAATTTGACAGCTTCCTCTGTTTACGCACTTAATGACCGTTTGCCGAAGAAACAATGACTCAGCCGACATGGGCCGGGGGCTCTGGTGTCTTGGATGGTTTGAGTGCCGAAAATTCCAAATTGTGCATGGGAATATTTAGGAGGCGATAGTAATGTCTCCGTCAGTTTCGTATATGAGATAGGCGGAACAAGCATTTGGCAATAGACTGTCAATTGTGTGGGTTTACTAAGTGCTCGATTATCTAAAAATAATTTGTCCTGACTAACACCCAGAGAATTTCCCCAGAAAAATGGTATGTGGGTCCACATAAAGATCTGAGCTCGCCAGATTAGATGGTGGAATTTATCCATATTTAGATTCCCGACCATGCAGAGCAAAAGCGGAAGTTACCGAGAAATTCGCGCCATTCTTTTGAATGACGGCAACGGCAAGAAATAGGGATTTCCGTGAATCTGTAAAATAACGAATGTTACGTTATCGACTCAAATAGCTCAAGAGGCGTTGAAATGAGTATTACATACCTGGACGCTGTTTATTGCACCGTGGATCGGGTTTATTTCCGCATTTGACGGTTGACGTTGGCACACATTTCCTGTTGGAAAAATTTAAAAACGAACTCACGCCCAAGGAATCTTCGCCACACCTTTTCAATATTCACCATGAGCGTTACCTCCTGCGACGGATACCAAAACGCTTGCAAGATTGTTGGCACCCGCGAAGTCGGTAACTGTGACTATTATAGAAGTTGGCTTATAAACGCCGCTACATGTTTTTACTGCGCTGGATTGACTTCCGTAAGTATCCGCATAACATTTAACCGTGTCTAACGTACAATTAACCAACTTGCTTACAGTCTTTCTTGCCCTTTCCAGGATGTCCACCGATACGCTATCTTGGCATGCGGCGCCCCGGGCCAATATGACGACTTCGACACCTACCATTTCTCGACAACTCCCGTACCCGCCGACGTTATTAACATCTGCAAGAATAATATCTCCCCCTGTCCTGCGACGGGGGCCTGCGCGCAAGCGTGGGTCACCAATGTCAACTTATGTCTTTATTGTTACAGTATTCCACCTGTGAGTATGTCCCAAATCACGTCATCACGTCTTCTGCTCTATATACTTCATCAACTCATTCCCGCCTCGCCTCCGTTTCCCGTACTTGGCCAGACTGACTTAACATGGGCTGTCCTGCAATGCGGAAACTACAGCTTGCCGGGTCAAATTGCGCCAACTCCGGCGTTCAGCAAGACCACGGTCTACATGTCAACCACCAAAGGTGTGAGCAGCGGCAACACGAACAACAACAACCAGAATGTTTCTAACAACACCAACACCAAACCCACCATGATCGTCGGTATTGTCGTGGGTGTCATCGTCGCCTTAGCCATCATTGGCGGTAAAATTTAATGTTGTTCCCAATATCCTGAATCACATTTTCCACGGTATACGTCAAAACGCAGCAAGCAATAAATGTAAGCGGTGCTATTTCAGCGTTACGTCTGGTGCGAATGTTCTCGCAGGCATGAAACTGCAACATCTCCATACTCTGTCAAAATTGCAGAGCTGCTTTACGTAAAAATGTGTGCTACTGCAAGGTAGATTATTTATTATGTGAGTTTCTTCGCTCTCTAAGTGTTGAATTTTTTTTTTTAAGGTCATATCATCAAGTTTGGATAATGGTAGTGTAGATGATACATTAATTCTCTTGAGAGAAATTTGAATATAATTTTGTCCGGACGCCATGCTTCGACGACCACATTGTAATGCTCGTCACTGCATGGATGACCACGCGCGTTAAGATTCTTCGGCCTTTAAGCGTAATTCGCAGAATCTAAGTAAAGAAAAACATGAATATATATAATGAATACATTCAAATGTCGTCAAAAACTCACTACGTGGCAACTAATGGATTCCCATCTGAAACGGATACATTATACCTATAAATATTGAATATAGCCGTAGAGATCAGAGCCCGCAAGGCTGTGAACAGCCAGCAGACCTATTTCAATTAGTGCCAGCGCCATACCGTGTCTATTCAGCACGCTGACCATTTACTATGCCGGCGCGAAATTCAGTTCCACCTGCCTATTTGTGTATGTTAAATTTAGTTGATGTTACCGAGTACAAACCAATTTTTATTCAGTTACTATACAACTGGATGTATACTTCTAAGACAAGGCGTGGTGAGTTCGTGACGGATGTATACTTCTAAGACAGGACGTGGTGATTTCACGACAGCATGCTTCTGAGATAGGACATGCAATTTTGCAAGAACTATTTCGTGAATTTCATGTTGCTTAATACTGTATGGCACAAGTTATGCTTGTGCTCAGAAATGTTGTACCAGTATTTATTTAAACAGTATATTATTGATGAATTTTGCCTCAAGTAGGGGGTGGTCTATAGCATCATGGTGTTTTTTTGGATCGTGTTTTTTTATGTAACGTGGCTGGATGATCTTTAAGTCACATGCCCAGCCATATGACCATGTAGGGATCCAACCATGTGAAAAGGACGTTAGGAGATTTCAGCATGGTGAGGGACCAGTACATTATCATTATTCCATACAAGGATACATCACGTAGATCGTAATATATATTAAACCCATGATACAACCAGTCCCTCGTTTTGCATAGGACGGTACATTTTTCATGTCGAATGGAGTCTAATTCGTCGGAAATAGTCAAAAGGAGCAAGGCCGCATGAAAAGGCACTGCTTCCGTTGTAGAGCTCGCAATCTATATCCTGGCGTGGTAGTGTGAAAAACTCGCTCATCTGTCTGTTTAAAGGGTGTGCGACGTCAGTGAAAATGATAAGTAATGTTTAGCCTCCTCCAGATTTGATTGGCGCCTAACGTGCTCAGGTGAAATTTAGAATGCGATATCCATTTTTAGATTCCCGACCAAGCAGAGCAAAAGCGGAAGTAACACGGGACATTCTTTAGGTGTGCACCGAGCTTGAATGACCGCAACGGCAAGAAATAGGAATTTCCGTTGAGGCTTGAAACAAATAGAATCTGTAAAATAACGAATGTTACGTTATCAACTCAAATAGCTCAAGAGGTCAGCGTTGAGATGGTTTATTGAACTGTGGATCGGGATTATGACCGCATTTGACAGTACACATTTCCTGTTGGAAAAATTTAAAACGAACTCACGTCCCAAGATTCTTCGTCACACCTTTTCAATATTCACCATGAGCGTTACCTCCTGTAACGGATACCAAAACGCTTGCAAGATTGTTGGCACCGGCGCCGTCGGTAACTGTGATTATTATAGAAATTGGCTTATAAACACCGCGACATGTTTTTATTGCGCTGGATTGACTTCCGTGAGTATCCGCATAACATTTAACCATGTCTAACGTACAATTAACCAACTTGCTTACAGTCTTTCTTGCCCTTTCCAGGATGTCCACCAATACGCTATCTTGGCATGCGGCAACCCGAGCCAATATGACGACTTCGCCACCTACCATTTCTCGACGACTCCTGTACCCGCCGACGTTATCAACATCTGCAAGAATAACATCGCCCCCTGTCCTGCGACGGGGCCCTGCGCGCAAGCGTGGGTCACCAATGTCAACTTATGTCTTTATTGCTACAGTATTCCACCTGTGAGTATGTCTAAAATCAATTCATCATATATTCTGATCTATATGCTTCATCAACTCACTCCCCCCTCGCCTCCGTTTCCCGTACATGGCCAGACTGATTTAACATGGGCTGTCCTAAAATGCGGCAACTACAGCTTGCCCGGTCAAATCGCGCCCGTTCAAACGCCCAGCTCGACCTTACAATCTATCACGTCCATCACGTCCATCACGTCCACCACGCCCATCACGTCCATCGACTACACGCTAAGCGCTCAAAATCCTGGAAACAGCCCGCAGGCCACATCAATTCTCATCGTCTACATAACGCCCACCGCCACCAAGGGTGTGCCCAACGGCGACACGAATAATAACAATAACAACCAGAACGTTTACATCACCACCAATAACAATACCGGCATGATCATCGGTATTGTCGTAGGTGTCGTCGCCGCCGTGGCTATCGTCATCTGTGTTGTTTACTATATTCAACGACCGTCACCGTCACCGTCACCATCACCTCCACCGTATACGCCAAGTCGCAGCAAGCAATTGGTGTAGGCAGCACTATTTCAGCATTACGTTTGGTGCGAACGTTCGCAAAGGTTATTGAACTGCCACAACTCAATACTCTGTCAAAACTGCAGAACTGTTAAACATAAAACTGTTAAACATAAAATGTGTGCTCCTGCACAAGAGAGTTCATTAATTGTGCGAACGTTTTCGTTCTTAAGTGTTGGAATATTTTTGAATGGTCAATAATCAAGTTTGAATAACTATAGTGTAGATAACCTCTTAATTGCCTTAGGGGTAATTTTGACAATTATCGCCAAAAAAATTTGGCCAGACGCCATGCTTCGACGGCATTATCACAACGATCGTTACTGTAATGATGACCATGCGTGACAAGATATGGCGATGAAGAGCGTAATGAACACCGCCCCAACTCCGACAACAGCTTTTCGAGATGAGACATAGTGCCAGAATATATAATTAATATACCCAAATGTTGTCACCAACTCGCAATCAATCCCATCTGAAGCGACTAGAAATGTGATAAAATATACCTACACACAATGAATACATGCGTAGAGATCAGAGCCCGCAAGGTTGTGATCGGCTGGCAGACCTATTTCAGTCAGTGACAGCGCCATACTGAGATAGGCTCACCCGTACCAAGTCAGCACGCTGACCAATTACGTTATTCCATTCACATATATTGTAATTACATCGGAACCCATGATGCAACCAGTCGCTTGTTTTGCATTTGACGGAAATTTTTTACGTCGAAGAGTCTAATTCATCGGAAATAGTCAAAAAGAGCAAGGTTGTATGAAACAGCGCTACCTTCCATTGTACAACCTGCTAAAGCGCAGTGTGGCGTCAATGAACTTGCCATTAATGATAGCGTGAGAGTAGGAAAAATGACAAGTTATGCAAGATTTGATTGACGCCCAACGTCAGAGGAAGGGGTCTTGTCGATCTACACTAATTGTTACACATAACATGCTGTCACGATTGTTTGCAAAACAAGGGGCCCCTAAAACAGACGATAAAGGATGTCCAAAGATGGAACCAGGACCAATGCACACAACTCCGGGGCTACGAAGTACACACAGTAAACGGAAGCGTTTGATAAGGCGTTGTTATACAACATTGCAGCCTCATGTGGAAAGGGTGTAGCTCCTGACTAAGACAAATGCACATCGCTGCCGTTATCATTTGTCTTTGGTGACATCGATGATAGTTAGTCATATGATGGCTGTTCGTCTCGCATTGCTGCTTCTATTGCTCTGATACAGTTACCGTTGCCGTTGTGCTCGCGTTGTATGTTGATGTCGTTAGTCTCAGCACTGTCGGGGTAGCTGAAGCACCCATTCGAACGCCATTGTCGTTTTGTAATAAGTTGTCGTGCAGTATACTTTGCACGTATTAGTTAGCCGCACAACGACGACATGAATATGCTTTGGTGAATTACGGAATGGCTTAGCTCCTGACCTTTATAGAGCTTGGATCTACGTACGCCATCACGTCATATTCGACCTTGCAGAGTTTGTTCCACCCTATCACATGCCTAAAGATATTCTTGTTGACGTTTGCGCATTGATCATCGCTGCGGCAAGTACTAATGTAAGAAGGGGGCAGTAATTCGAGTGGACACAGACCATTACGCAAAATTAAACAAGATTACCATAGGAACGGCACTGAAATCGTGTAAACAGTAAAGTTGCGGCTGCATTGAACATGTTTACGAGTTCTTCCTCATATTATTTATAGCGGGCGACATTCAACCTCCAAATGGCGCAAGGCAAGGAAAATCTGCGCTTTTTCGAACATCAATGTGTGGGCCAATGCGAGATTGAGGGAACGATTGCCAGATTTGATAGATTCCTTTATTTACACTAACCCGGGCACCTATTGACCGTTTGTCGAAGAAACAATAACTCAACCGGCACATCCGACATGGTCAGCATCCTGCAGGGGCTCTGGGAATTTGGATGCTTTTGAGTATCGAAAATTCCATCTTGGGCACTTTTGTATGGGAATATTTTGGAAGCACTTATTACGTGACACAAGGACTCGTATAATAGATAGGCATTTGAATAACAATAATAACAATATTCAAGCTGAAACGTGGCATAGCGGAAAGGAATGTTCTGAGCTCGCCAGCTTAGATTCTCTGTGACCGCGTCGTTGGCATTGTAGAGGGCCCAGGTTGAATTTAGGAAGCGATACCCATTTTTAGATTCCCGACAATGCAGAGCAAAAGCGGAAGTTACACGGGACATTCTTTAGGTGTGCACCGTGCCTTGAATGAAGCTTGAAACAAACAGAATCTGTAAAATAACGAATGTTACGTTATCGACTCAAAGAGCTCAAGAGGTCGGCGTTGAAATGAGTATTGCGTACCCTGGACACTGTTTATCGTACCGTGGATCGGGGGTTTATGGGAAAAATTTAAAACGAACTCATGTTGCAAGGAATCTTTGCCACACCTTTCCAATATTCACCATGAGCGTTACCTCCTGTAACGGATACCAAAATGCTTGCAAGATTGTTGGCACCGGCGCCGTCGGTAACTGTGATTATTATAGAAATTGGCTTATAAACGCCGCGACATGTTTTTACTGCGCTGGATTGACTTCCGTGAGTATCCGCATAACATTTAACCGTGTCTAACGTACGATTAACCAACTTACTTACAGTCTTTCTTGCCCTTTCCAGGATGTCCACCGATACGCTATTTTGGCATGCGGAAACCCGGGCCAATATGACGACTTCGACACCTACCATTTCCCGACGACTCCTGCACCTGCCAACGTTATCAATATCTGCAAGAATAATATCGCCCCCTGTCCTACGACGGGGGCCTGCGCGCAAGCGTGGGTCAACAATGTCAACTTATGTCTTTATTGCTACAGCATTCCACCTGTGAGTATGTCCATAATCACTTCACGTCTTCTGATCCATATACATCAACTTACTCCCGCCTCGCCTTCGTTTTCCCTACTTGGCCAGACTGACTTAACATGGCCTGTCCTAAAATGCGGCAACTACAGTTTGCCAGCTTCAGTCGCGCCAACTTCGACACCCAGCTCGACGTTCGGCAATTGCCCGCAGGCCACCACACAAGTTCTCACAGTCTACGTCACTACCACCATGGGTGTGGCTGCTGCCGACACGGAAAACAATAACACCCAGAGCATCGTTTACGTTGCGACCACCAACACCGGCATGATCGTCGGTATTTTTTTGAGTCTCGTCGTCGTCGTGCTCACCATCGGCGGTATCATTTATTGCTTTTACCGAAAACCAGTACATTCTGAGCCACCACCTCCTCCGCCATATGTGCCAATGCGCAGTAAGCAATTGGTGTAGGCAGCGCTATTTCAGCAATATTTTCGGTGCAAATTTTCTCACAGGCTATACTCTGTCAAAAATGCAGAACTGCTTTGCATGAAAAATGTGTGCTCCTGCACAAGGGAGTCCATTGATTGCGCGAGTCTTTTTTTTTTTTTTTTTTTTACTCTTAAGTGTTGGAATTTTTTTGACGGGTTAAATCACCAAGTTTGAATATCCACAATGTAGATAACCTTTTAATCGTCTTGGGGGGCAAGTTTGACGTTTATCACAATGAAATGGTGTCCGGACGCCAGGCTTCGACAAAATTATGGTGATTGTTACTGCATGTATGACCACGTGTGTTAAGATGCTATTTTTGAGAGTAATCCGCAGAATAAAAGAAAAATATGGCCAAAAAGAGCGTAATGAACACTGCACCAACCCCGATTACAGCTGGTTGAGATAAGACGTAGTGCCGGATGTATATATAATGAATATAGTCAAATGACCTCACAAGCCAATCAATGAATTCCCCTTTAAAACGGCATAAAAGATAGGCTCAACCCACCGACCTTTCATAACGTAGATCGTAAAATAAATTAAAATATATCGGAGCTCATGGTAGTGTTTTGCATACGACGGTACATATGTTATGTCGAAGGAGTCTAATGATTAAATGGTGATGCACGAATTCATTCATCGAACTCCATGAAACGGCAATGCTTCCGTTGTAGAACTCAATACACTGTTGGAAATAGAGTGATTCTCTAAAGTATCAATCATATATATTTAGTCGCTAGCCACACATAAAGATGCACACGAACCAACTAATATAAACGAAGAACGAGATATGTTTGAGATCAACGGAAGGGAGATTCAATGATTGTGAATATTGTTTGAGCAGTTTATGTGTGATGATAAACATACATTTATTACAAGTAGGAGGCACCTTTCACTGGTAACATTCAGGTGACACAAGGCTCTAACAATACTTTTTACAACATTTTTGGTGATAGATGCTATTGACATGGACAGCAACAATTGTACTGGTGAGTATGCTGGCCAGGGGGGCAGTGGGGCCTTTGGCTGGCAGCAGGTGGGGAGGAGGGGAGATGGTTTGGGGATGCCGGGGGCCTCAATGGCTGGCCAAGGTATAGGTAGTGGAGGGAGAGGCAGCCTGAGGCAATGAGGAGGGGAGAGGTTGACCTTTGCTGACAAGGTCAAGATAGGGAGAATGGCCTCTGGTCTGGATGGCTGGCTGGGCCTAGGGAAGGCATCAACAGCTGCTGCTGGGGGACAGGGAGTGCCCAGGGGAGTGTCCAGTGGTAGGGGAGTAGGGGCTGGAGATGTGACTGCTGATGACTGGGGTTCTGGAAAAAAATCCAGATGTGATAGTGGTTGATAGTTTAGGACAGAGGGTGGGCATGAGGCCTGGGGACCTGGTGGATGGGTGATGGGCATGGTGTCAGTACCATTACTCAAGAAATCAAGGTTGGAATTTGCCATCACAATGTACTTTAGGGGCTTGGTGGTGACTGTGAGGATGATCCTGGGGCTGGTGGCACAGGAGGCAAAAGGGGCAGCATCAGTGAAGTTTTTGAAGGGGAAAGAAGGGATCAAGGTGGGGTTTGAGGAAGAGGAGATATTGCTGGCTGCTATGGAGAAGGGGGTGACAGTGAGCAGAGTAGTGGTCCCTATGACCAGGTGTATGCACTGGGACCCCCAAGTGGTATAGTTGATGGTGCTGGATCTGCCTATGGTGTCAAGGGAGAGGGCCAGAGAGCTGATTGTGGGGGCAGTCAAGGAGTATGGTGAGATTGTAGACATCAGGTTCAAGATCTGAGAGGATACAGAGCTCCAGACTAGTGATATCAATGTTCGGGTGAGGCTGGCTGAGAAGGAGAATATGGGGAAGGCGAGAGACTGGCTGGTAACCCTGAGGTGGGGCCCAGTGGAGTATAAGATCACATGGGTGAAGGGGACTCAGGAAGAGGAGGAGGATTTGCTTGAGGCTCTGGAGGATTTGGCAGGTGTAGTTAAGAGGAGGAGATTGGCTTAGAAAGAGTATGAAGCCAAGACAGTGGTGGAAGTAGTTGATGGGAAGAGGATCAGGATGGATCAGAATGGACCAGGGGACCTGGGAGAAGATGCAGGAGAGGAGAATCCAGAAGAAGCTACTAGCGAAGTTGGGCAGTGGTGGGGCTGGCAGCAGCAAAGGAGATGAGAGTACAGGATTGCATGTGAGTGCCTGGGTGAGAGAGCACAGAACGGCCCAAGGTAGGGCCCAGAATGGACAGAGGGAGGAGAGAGAGGGCAGTATAGAGGCAGATGCAGAAATGAGTGAAGGGGTCCACCCTCAGTATAGTGTCCTGAGTAGAGCAGAGGGTGAGAAGGAGTTGCTGGATGTACTGGATGAGGAGTGAGATGAGTTGGTGAGGAGAAGTACTTTGGTAGACCCAGAGGTGGGGAGTGATCAGGTCACCCAGAGTATGGTGGAGGTAGTGGATGAGGAGAAGTAGCTGTGGAAGACTCTGGAAGGAGTGGCAGTGGAGGAGCTGGAGGGAGAGGATTTCCAAGTTATGGAGGATAGGTATTGGGAGGAAATTCTTCATGGTGAGGAGGTGCCACAAAAGGTGAGGAATGAGAGCCTGGTGGTCCTCTTGGAATCAGTTGAATACCAGGTCGATGATCAGAGAGAAGAGGAACTGAGAGGGATTACGAATAAGCAGGCAGCCTACTTGTGGAACTTGAGAAAGAGATTGGAGAAGTGGAGAGTGATCTGCACAGACTATCAGTCAGAGATAGAGGTAGTGGATGGGGTGGAATGTCAGGAAATCTTAGAGGCATTGGATGCTCAGGCTGTCACAAAGGGGGACTTGGAAGCAGAGTAGTGCTTAGATCTGGAAGGGGATGGGATGAGCATGGAATACTAGGCTGGGGTCTCAAATTCAAACATTATTCAATATGAACAGTACAACTAGAATATTCTCTTTGAATGTGAATGGGTTATGGGGGGCAGCTAGGAGGAGATACATATTTGGATGGCTAAAGGGACTGGATGTGGATCTCTTTTTACTATAGGATATCTGTTATGAGGTGAATGTAGACTTATAGGATTGGACTAAGAAATGGGGGGAGGCTGCAGTGTGGATAGGGAGGGTGGGTATCCTAGTTCATAAAGGGATGGGGGAAATTGGGGACATTGGATATTGGGGGACTAGGTTGGTGTGGGGAGTATGGAAGAGGCCTGGTTGGAGCCCTTTGATAGTGAGGTTGTACTATTGCCCAGCAGAGAGAGAGGAATGGGTGGATTGGATTCGAAGTTTAAGAGAAGCCAGTGTCTTGGGTGAGGTTGGGTTAGACTGTCTGGGGGGTGACTTCAACATAGTGCAGAACAAGAGATGGACAGGACTGATGGTGGGAGAGGAATGAGAAGCAGAAGTGGTGGGTTGGATGAGTGGTTGGAGATGGAGAGGTTGAGTTCTCTGGTTGATTCTGGGAGACAGTTTTGGGATGATCAACGAATTTATACTCACTGGGTGATAGGGCTGGGCTCTAGGATAGACTGAATATTGACAGTAGAATGCTGGGGAGGGGATGTCTGGATTGCACTGGAGGTGGTTTGGTGCCCATGGTCAGATCACTGGAGTTTGTTAGGTGGGGGGAGATTTGGGGGAAGTAGGGATGGGCCTGGATATTGGTGGCTCAATTCTTCTTTGTTGGAGGAAGGGGATTTATGGGTGGACTGGGAGAAGAAGGTTATTGGAAAAATTGGGAGGTGGCAGGACCAGGGTCTGGTGATTGGGGACTATTAGAGGAGGCTAAAAGCAAGTGCTCAGGGGTACTGAAGGGAAGCTGGGAGAGACAGGTGTGCTCAGCAATAGCAGAGGGTAGTATGGGCCTTGTGGCAATTGATGGCACTCATGGAGAGATGGGCAGGGGTGCTAGAAGACAGGGAGGTGGCCAACTGGCATATTGTGAGAATTCAGAAGGAAGTGGAGGAGCTTAAGGAAGTGTTATGAAGAGAGGAAGAGGTTAGGCTGAAGGGAATAGTAGCACAGCTGAGGTGGCAGGGACTTGAGGAGGGGGAGAGACCCACTAGGTTTTTATCACAGATATTACAAGCATGGAGAACTAAGCAGCAGTGGGATGGGGTTCTGGATGGGGATGGGGAGATGGTGGTGGGGACTCTGGTGATTCTGAGATTGCTGAGGACCTAGTGGGAGGATTTGTGGAATGAAGAGAAAGGGGGAGAGGATGCTCTGAACATTGCAAGGCAGCTGGAGGATTGGCATCCAGATCCTGCAATAGGCCTGGGGACTCTGGGGGATCCAGTGAGGAGAGAGGAAGTGTGCAAGGTCTTGGCTATGATAAGTAAGAGGATGGCTCCAGGAGAGGATGGACTTCTCTGGGATTTTTGGAAGAAGATGGCTGGAGTGGCAGAGGTATTGGAGGAATTGACAGAAATGTGTGGTGAGGTTCTTTGGTCTGGGGCTTGGATTGGGGGCCAGTACCTAGGGCTGGTCTTCTTGCTCTACAAAGATAAGAGGAGATAGGAGGATTGGAAGAACTGGCAGCCAATCATACTACTCAATATGGACTGTAAACTGGTAACCAAGATATTGGTAATGAGGCTGCAGGGGATCACTCAGTAAGTTCTGGGGGTGGAGCAATATAGATTTCTTGGTGGCCAGTTGATCCATGATGGGATGGCTTGGGTCCATGGTGTAATTGAAGGGGCCTGGGCTGTAGGGGTGGATGGCAGATTAGTTTTTCTGAATCAGGAGAAGGTGTATGATAGAGTGAGGAGGGTCTGGTTAGAGGGGGTGCTCAAATGAGTTGGTATTCTCCCAGGGTTCTGAAGGTCATTGATCAGCCTTTTGGAGGACAGTCAGGCGGTATTGGTTGTCAATGGCCACAGGGGTGTAATCTTCCCTCTTGGTCATGGGGTGTCGCAGGGAGATCCTTTGTCACCTATCTTGTATGCCCTCTCTCTGGAGCCCCTACTGGACAGGATCTGGCATCGAATTAGAGGGTTAGACATTCTAGGGATAAATTGGAAGGTGGGGGCCTTTGTGGATAATATGGTGGTTGGACTGGGTTCGTTGGTGGATGTGGGGGAATTAAGGAGGTCAGTGGAGTGGTATGAGAGGGGATCTGGTACTAAGCTCAATTGGCACAAATGCAAGACTCTGGTGCTAGGTGGTGGGATTGTTGGTGGCAATGTGATTGGGATGGTGGTGCCAGCAGGAGAGCCAGTTCATTACCTGGGGATCTACTTTTTGGTGTTTGGATTCCTTCTTCCTTATGCTTGGTGGGATCAATGACTCCTGGAGTGGGGTATGGTGCTTTTGCATTGGGGAGGTCAGCTTATGTCCTTGGTAGGAAGGGTGACAGTGCTGAATGTATATTGGATGTCAAAGTTATAGTATGTGGGGTATCATCTGGACTTCCCAGCTTGGGTGGTCAGAAGACTGTTGAAGTTGGCAAGATCATGGATCTGGACAGAGTGGCAAAGTCTGATCAGATGGGAGGTCCTTACCCTCCTAGTGGAAAGAGGCAGGCTGGGTTTGGTGGACTTTCCTAAATGTCTTCACTGCTTGAGAGCCTGGTGGCTGAGGAGGGCGAGTGAACTGAGGGATCAGGAGTAGGTACCACTTATACAGAGGGTGTAGGAGGCCTGGTATTCCCCTTGTGGTGATTCTGGAGACCTGCTGGCAATGGTGGCCATGAATGGAAGCAGAAGGATGCAGTATAAGGGCTTTTGGTGGGGGGTGGTGGATAGTGCTAAGAAAATTAGACTTCGGTGGTGAGGTGAGGAGGGAGAGGAGGATTGGGGACCACAGATGTAGAGATGGAATAGGCTACTGCTGGGCAGTGGTTTGGTGGAGAACTTTCAGCTTAGTGATGGAATGGAGTGTTTGCAGGGCTTGGGTGGGGACCTTTGGCCTGAAGCCTGGCAGAGGGTTGGGATTGGTGAAGAGTGAGACTGGAATGGTCTCTAGAGGTGGAGCAAGCAGGTGATGTAGTGGCTACCCCCCAAGTTCTGGGTGGTATGGTGGTGAGTTCTGTGGCGAAATGTAATGTTGAATTACTGGACTGGACACTTGGTGGCCAGTGGTACATTTGAGTGTGAAGAATGTTTTGGTGTTGGACAGGAAGGGGGAGTAATACAAATGCCTAAACATTGGCTTGGCAAGTGTGATGTCTTGGGGGTGTTTTTGTTTCATATTATGAACTGTTTAGGGTTATAAGTCCTGGAGGGAGAGGAAGGGGGGAGGTGGGGAGAGCTCTGCCACAGGTTGGTTAGAGGGGTAGGGGATGAATGGCTGACCCTTGATTGGGCTCTGGCCATATGAGTTGGGATGGCTGGGCATTGGACACATATATTTGAGGGAGGTCAGCAGTTGGAGGTTGGAGATAGGATGGCACATTGGGAATGGTTACTACTGGATATTTTGAATGACTGGTGGTAAGGGTGGGGGCCTGGGGGGAGGAGTCGCAGGGGTTTGGTACAGTGTATTGTATAGAAAAGTGGTTGGAGGATTTGGGTGGTGGGTGGTTGAGTTGTCCATTGGCAGGGAGGAGTGGAGGGGGGGGGAGGGAATCTAAGGGGAATGGGGTGATATTGTATTATTATTATAGATGGCAGTAATAAAGGGATGTCCAAGTGACTATAAAAAAAAAAAAAAAAAAACATACATTTATTATACAAGATGGACTGGCATCAGTTGCTCTAGATAATGTATCACAAATAAGTGGCATTATGAGTAATATGTCACAAATAAGTGATGTAATGTATCAGTTATAGTCATGAATAAATAACTAAGTATTACTTTGTTCTGGACTGTTTCAGAGTTGGTTTCTGCCATCTTGAAGACAATGGTGTGCTTTATTTGTAGTATCTTAGATATGATTTATATGTTAAATTATATGTTCATCAGTCATATGTGTTTGAGGCATCTTGTAAGACAGTAGTCCCAATAAAAGGAACCTCTTGACTCCTGTGGAGTCTCTTTAGCTATTTTGAAAGCTTGGCAGTTCATCTTCTTCTTTTAATCCACCAATCATCTCCTTTTACTATGAATGATGAATAACTTCAATAACAATAGCAACAACATGCCACTTTGGCTGAACAGGCTAAATTCATTCAACAGATCACTGTAGCAGTTGTGGTCTACCTTCACTCTACTCTATCAGATCTAGCCATCATATCTAAGTATAAACAGCAGCAGGTCATTGATGTCCTTTTTCTCTGCCAGTCCTGACACACTAGAGGCCAGATCTCTGAACTTGATGGGATGCCTGATATGATGCCCTTATCAATGATGACAGGAGCAATAATGAATTCCTTGCTACTGCCAGAATCAGAGCTATTGATTGCTTCAATGTCCTGCTCACCTTCTCTGACATAGTCTTCTCAGAATGTATCTATGTGTACCTCACCTCCCCCAGTCTTAGGAAACTCATCTACCAGAACCCAGAACTAAAGAATAGTATCTTTTGAACAATCTCCATTAATGAAGTCTTTATTGATAACTTTACATACCAAGGCTACTAAGAATACTGACCAGATTCTTGCTGACTCCTAATACTATCTAAAATACACTCTATCCTATTGCTATTTTCCTCTATACTCTCAAACCTTATAGTGATAGAGCTGATATATATCTACTATAGTCTGATCCATAATACTATCATTACCCCCATGGTAAAGAAACCCAAGACTTTCTTTGGATCAGATTTTACAAAGCTGAAGATATCTGTATCTACCAATTTGTCAAACTTGCCAAGATAGCTGGATGGTCCCTTGCTCTCCTTTCTGTATATAGAACTATTGTGACCTTTTTGATCCTAACTTCCTCAATCACTTCTAGGATAATACTAAATATCAAAAAAAAAAAAAAAAAAAAAGTGACTTGTAGTTTGAACTGCTTCCAATAAGCTATATATTGCTCAGAACTCATCTATCTCATGCATATCTAATAACCAAATAACATCTATTGCCTCATGTTTCCTGTTCACATAGTGAGTCATGTAAAAGACAAGTGAGTCGTGTAACTAGCATGGTGAGTTGTATAACTAGCATAGCTAGAGGGTGTCGCAACCGAACAAGGGTTCGGCAAAAGTGACTTTCATGCAAGACTAAGCCACCAACGTATATACGAAATGTCGAGCAACGGATTCAACACAACAATGGACAAACAACTCCACCACCTTCTAATTTAAGTACCAATTACCTGCAACACCAACACACCCACAAGCTAAAAGATATCACTTTTTCTTTTTCAAGACCTGTCTTCATCTGAAGATCAACTTGAAGATCAACCATTACAAAAATAAAAATCAGTTCGCAGTTACTAGTCATGTCCGTGACCGTTCAAGTTCATATTATAGTTATTTAGTGCATATGACTGTATTTCTGTCCCTTTGCATTTACTAGTTCAATGTAACTATTTAAAGACATATATTGATCAAGAGTTTACCAGAAAATAAAAATTATTTGCATTGGGTTTGTTTCACTGTTTTCTATTTATGAACAGTTTGTAAATAAAAATTATTTGAAATTATATGATTTAATAACTATAATTAGATATTATAACTCTATATCAATATCTAATATATATATGTATAATATACTTTATATATATTATTACTTACCAAAGAAGATGAGTAGGCCATTTGATATGAAAGAGTGTAGAAGAGTATGAAGAACGTGAAAGAGTATGAAGAACATCAAGAGCAGATTCTTTGACTTGGTGATTATTCATCATGATAGTGGTTTCTTCTCACCATGACCTACTATGAACAGGCAAAACTGAGTTCCTATTGCCTCCTATAGAAAAACTTCATTAATAATAGAGTACTTCTGAATAAAAAATATTCTTCAACTCAGTGATTATTTGGTAATTATTCATCATGATGGTGGTGGTTTCTTCTCCCTATAATTTGGCAAACCTATTTGTGGTGATTTTATGATGACCAAATACCTGATATTCAGATCTTCCTTTTGTGGTAATAAAACAAGAGCTTGTAAACAAGGGCTCAAAACAAGGGCTTGGTTACAATGTATACTATAATGAGATATACATTTTGCATTCATTGTTGCTATTTTATTTTTCTCATTTTTATTGCCACTAAGTTTATTGCTACAGTGGGGCTAGCACTGTTATAGAAACAACATGGGTATAGGTTTCATTTGCATGCATGGTACTCTTTTATAGTTATTTGTAAATAGTATGTATATGTCAATGAGTCTAATTCAGCCACATTTGACATATTGGCTGTTTTTGCTTTTAATATAGCAAAATGATGTCCGATTTTGATATACTTAGGCTTGTTGGAAAGCCACGATTCAGGGCTTTCTAGCAAGCCTAGGTATATTAAAATCAGATGCCATTTCCCCAAGATATGAAGCTGCAGGCAAATTTGCCGGCATTCTGGATATGGATTTCCCATAATTACATAAATATTATAAAGTGTAGACTGCAGCATTTTACTTCAAACTTTTACAGAATATTTGCCTACAATGGGGATTACAGTATGCATGCTTATACTCAGTCCTTTCTCTGCTACTATACTGGTCACAAGGTTGGTAAGTGACCTTCTAAGTCTCTTTTCCCCTACTTTTACCCCCTTTACCTTGGGTTGGTTTGCTATGTCTATGAGAACATAGTGAGAGGGAGGCAATGATGATGAGTTGCCTCTTTATTGGTATCAGATCAGTACTTTCTCTACTTTTGTACAGTTTCTAGTATCTCTGACTATATCTGAGATATATCTATTTTAGTATAGCACTTTCTTTCTTTTGCTATTATCAACAAGATATTGTCTTGATGTATCACAGACTACATAGAAAGTTGGCTGATCTTGGGCATTAAGTGTTAGTGTAGGTTATCTATAGGTTCTCAGTATCTATAGTAGAGACCTCTAACTTTGACAAGCTTCCTAATAAGTGTAGTTCTGATATAGGTGACTGCTTGTTGAGATGGGAGGAGAGATAGCCATCATAGATAGGTAGAAGGATGATAACAGTAGACCAGTAGAGTGTCAGACTGAGAGTAATTATCAAAGTTGGTATAGGTATTATCTTATGAGTCCTTTTGATTAACTGGTAAGATGGTGAAGTGGTATACATAGGAGCCAGTATCCTGGCTGCACTCAACTAGAACTGGGAGCTGATGTAGCAATATAATTGAGACCTACAGGCTTGAGAAGTGGGTTCTCTCTTATTTGACAGTATCTGACTAGAACCAAGAGCTAATATGGCAATATAATTGAGGCCTGCAGGCTTGGAGCATAAGAGTGGGGCTTTTTCAAGCCTTGGTCTATATATCAGTCCTTTTGAAGGAGTCCTATATATAAGTTCTTTACTCACTCACTTTAAATCTATTCTGTCTTCCATTGGCTAGTTGTGGGGTTTTCTTTATCTTAGATCTGTATTTAGGGTTCAGGGAGCTATTTCTTATTTAGTTCTAGTATTACTAGATCTGATATGTTGGTATACTCTCATATATATTAATTATAATGATCTAGTCCTAGTAAACAGACAAGTTTAGTCTATATAGTGAGAGTCAGTATATCCAATATATATAGCTAGAATAGTGGGATTACAGAATAATTTAGTAGCCTAGATTAATAGAAAGATAATATCTAGTGTGTAGTGGGAGAGGATTTTGACTTATATAGTTTAGGTTATCTTCTAATAAAAATTCTTAAGACATTGAGTCTATTAAAAAAAAAAAAAAAAAAAATATGCATGCTTATACTCTGAGTAAATATAGTATAGAATGAGATATTTTATACTAAATATTTTTACAGGTAAATTTGTCTGCACTATGATCTAAGTGATATATTTTTTTAATTATTATAAATATTAAATTATTTTATATTAGTTTTCTTTTTATCATTTTGAATGTTATAATATTTGAAGATTTCAGATCTCTGCTAAGATAATTTAGTTTATATTAAAATGAAACAATTATATTTTTATAAATTTTAAAATACTGACTAATGTTTTTTATTATAATATTATAATTTTCCTATAAGGATTAAACTTGGGAAATATGGGTAATTGTTTTCATTTTAATTATAATTTTGTAAATTTTATATTAATAATCTTAATTTTATATTTCTTTATTCTTCAAACAGCTAAATTGTAATAAACATATTGATTTAATCATTTTCATAATATAATTTCAGACTGCTCAGAGTAAGTGATAAATTTAATAAAGTTATTTACTTTGAGTCTCTCCTTATATCAATTTATAGCTCATCACTTGTAAGACAGTTAGACCTTATATATCAATTCTGGTTCTGTATAATATCTCATCAACTAAACTAGTAATTTCCCATATTGCATAAACTACCCTCTGGGCTCCTTGAAAGCTTCAATGTTCAAAAAGAAACTTCAAATATTTATATAAAAAAATCTTTACATGTATCACAATCACTACTGTTTTTATGAATAGAGAATTTTCCAGTATCTTTGATAGAGTTATGAATAAAGTTCAAACTGCAGCAAAGTGACATGAACCATACAACATTTATTTCAGTAATACAGTCATGCAATTCACCCTAGCAATATTCGTTTCAGTAGTGCAGTGATGCAATTCACCTTAGCTCAGTTTCACTCATAGTCTTAGCCTCCCTTTCAGTCTAACCTAGTCAAGTTTCAAGTATGCCAGTTTCAGCAGCCATAACACACTTCCTTCTTTCAGCACTCTTCATTAAGCAGACATTTTCTATCATATCTTTGTATCTTTAATTGATTTTTACACATCCCTCCCACCCATCCCTTTTGGAATAAATAGGCGAATGGCCCCCTCGCATATGTACGCGAATGGCGGGCCTTGAAAAGCCCAAACCCACGTCCGGCCTTTTTGTATTCTGGTTTTGCTTAACATTTTCAATTACTCCTTTTCACCATACTTTCATTTATTTTATAATCCACACATCATACATTTACTCTACACACTCTGCAAACCCTCGCGTGCAAGACACTTTGGTGACGAATGGAAGGATAGGTGGATTATATAATTCGTCTATTCATGCAAATCGTTCATCCTTAAAAATTTCTGATCCTGTCAATTTCTGTGACGACCTTGAGGTTCGCGTAAAAAAACAAAAAGCAAAAAACGAAAAACAAAAACGAAAAATAATTACTACAACAACCACACGGGCAAGCTCAAACTCATTGTACAGTTATCATTTCTGTAACGACGTCGAAGACATTTCACTTCCTTCGCCCTATGGAAATTTGTAATCACAATTTCCCCTTCAGTAAATGCTGCTTTCCATGGAGATTAGCACCCTTGCTTGTTGATGGCGGAAATGGCCGAGGCTTGCCTGGCACTATTCTAAAAATGATTCTCAACACGACTTACATTTAAAACTTGCATTATATTAAGGCGAGCTTAGAGTCCGCCAATCAGGCTTGGTGAATCATTCGGTGTAACAAAGGATATTCCTTCGACCGCCTTAAACTTCTGTTTTTATAAACTTATCGTAACTTATTCCTCCTGACGTCCAAGTTACGCTTTCCGACAATGGATTTGTACCAAATTGCCGCGGTCACCTTGAACGGAGCCACCATCGCCCTTGCTCTTCAGGGACTTTGGGATGTCATCCTCACTTGGAACCGTATCCCGCTCAAGAAGGTCATCATTCTCAAGATCGTCTTTACGATCACGTTTGCCGGCTTGGCCTGCATAGGATCCGTGCTACAGGCGCCCATCACTGGGTGTTTTGTCACCGCTAAGACATTCGCCGCACTCTTCCAAATCAGCATGACCGCCGCTGACTGGATCTTGCTTTCGCGAGCGACCACAGTATTGATAAGGAGGCCGAAATTCGCGATGGTTATGGAATATACATTTGTGATGATTAGATTTGGCGCCGGGGTGGCGGACATTATTCAGACGTATGCCATCGATGGCCCTCCGGGCGCCAAATGCATTTTCATACAGAATCACGTCACCGGGCTGGCCACGGCCTCCATCGACCTTGTCGTTGACATTTATGTGACCGCCGCCATAACCTTCTACCTTACAGTCTACACCACTAGGTTTGAACGGAATCTAACCAACCTGTTTGCCGCTCTCGTTTCTTCCAACCTTCTCCGTACCGTCATTCTCTTGATCTTCAACGCTTTTATGGTTGCCATGAGCCTTTCCCCTTCCTACCCGCAATGGGTATTAATCATCATCCGTTTAATGAACATTACGTACATCCTCACCCTCGTCTACGATTCGGACATTTTGAAGATGATGATAAAAGTACAGGATAAGATTCATCTGCAGAAACAGAAACCGAGTATGGACCTTTCAGCGGAGTCGTATGTTGACCACGCACACCAGGCCTACGTTATAGACGATATGGCCAATCTGACGTCGTCCAACGCGGAGAGTAGCAATTGCCTTTAATTCTTTCGGACAATAGCAGTCTAGTGTTCGATATTGTGGATTACCCAATAGTTTTCTTATGCCAAGTCGTCGGTTCCGTTTTTTTTTTTTTTTTTTTTTTTTTTTTCCGTTTTTTTTTTTTTTTACATTTTTTTTTTTTTTTTTTTTTGTTTTTGCTTTCCGTTTTTTTTCGTTTCGACATATTTCCTCTGATTGCTTTTGCAAATCGGTGGTTCTAGCAATAATCACTTACCATTATTACGTTTTGTAAGCGTTTTAATATGTTTGACTCGACGAATATTAGATGTATATATATTTCTTTGAAGTATATTCAAATTGTATTTCTTAATAACACGCTGTATTAGGAATCATTGGAAATTCCACACACTAACTGGGTTTTTGGAGTCCGAGAGTTCGCCTGTCATCTCACGTTGGAAGTCTTATTGTGGCACCAACCATGGTTGCACTAGGCCCAGACAAGATAGGCTGCGACGACAGAAAATACGTTTAAAATGAATTACTGCACGACACCATTGCGAAACCCTTATTTCCGTGGGTTCGGTCTTCGGATCCTTGTTTCTATTCTCCAAAATCGGACCACGTGCGGGTAGTGGCCATCGCGTTGTGACATGTTGCGTTATGCCATTATGACGTGCCCAAAGATCCGATGATGCGATCCTTCTCAGGTACACTCCATTATAATTTTTATTTAGCAATGGCCATTAAACCTGTGCATGCGAAGAGAAAAACCGAGACGTCACGCCAATATCGACCGAGATATGATCGCTTCACTCTTGGAACAGGTTCATAGTTTCCGGCGCTTTATAGGTTGATTGAAATAATTATTATATGCAAGGATGTGAAGCATGCTACTGTTGATGAAGTGGTGAATTACATCAGTAGATATCTTCGAAAATGGATTTTTGGCCTTTGGTTCCAAAATATCTCGGACGAATTCGCTCTCAGTTACGTGCCAGATAGATACATCGACATACAACACGGCAACGGCAACGGCAATGGCAACGTTAACGGCAACGGCGATGATAACGCAATGACAATGTCAACGGCTACAAAAGCAAGGACACTGGCAATAAAGTTAAATCAAAGTTAGAATATATTCATGCTGACGACAAGCTGATCCATACCATATGGAGAGACGCTACGGAAGTTAGACTGACCATAATTGTTGATGCTGTTAAATGCATTCGATTTATGGCCTATGGGCTATGAATTGTGAGCTGGACTATTGTTGCTGTGTGACTATACAGATGCATGTATGCATAACATTTTTCTAGCACGGAAACCATTCTCTTTGTGGACCTTCAACAACGGCGACAACAATGTGTATTTGTCTCAACTAGGGCACGATCAACAAGCAAAAAAGTGTTCTTACCAGGATCTGTAATGCAATAAATATTCCGTTGTACTTTGAATAAATAATAATCGAGATCTCAATCTGTTGAGATATGCGCTTATATGTAGACGTCATCCACGCAACGGCATCATAGTTTATGTCATCAATTTAGAACGCGTAACTTGAGTATCAATAAACATCCTCGTCATTTCTCCCCGATTATACTGTAAATCCCGACACAATCGAGGTCCTGGTGTGGTAGTATGCAAAATTCGCCCATCTCTCTGTTAAAAGCGCAGTGTGGCGTCAGCAAACTTTCCAGAAATCACAGCGTGGGAGTAGGAAAAAATACAAGCTATGTTTAATTTTTTCAGATTTTATTGGTGACTAACGTAAGTGGAAGGTTTCTTGGCAAACTACCCAAATGTTGCACATAACAATGCATACATTTTAGGTTTGCAAAACAGGGGTCCCCAAAACAGGCGCAAACAGCAGATGTCAAAGATGGAAATAGGACAAATGCACACATGTTCGGGTTTGCGAAGTGCACACAACGAAAAGGAAGCGCGATTTCGAACAATGCCAACAGCGCGGTTTCAGAAAATTAACGGTCGAAGGATTTACAGCTAATAGCGTTGGTATTCATACATATGAGTGCGTTCAGATCAAAATTGACCTTATCTCTCAATGAAATAAGGTCGGTTTTGATTTAAGCATGGTAATATGGTTGGTGATATGGTTGTGGATAGCGACTCCCGGTTAACTAACGAGAGTGGAAATCGGAATTTGGGTATAGACAGCTAATATCCAATATCCTGCTAATGTGTGATGCCCCACCACTTAATATTTTTTGTAGGGTTTCATATGGACTGTGGGAGCACTTTACTAGTGTATATTAGATGGTGTAGCATCAAACCCTCAGCCCCTCAGATGCAAATTGCGTCATTGTACGTGGATTGCCGTATAGCAAAAATAAAAATAAAAATAAAAACCGTCTCCAATACTAACCCCTGCGTGTTGTAAAGATAAGAGGGTTTTAAGACTTATTTTTGAATAGTCTCCTATTTATCGACAACTTTCTCGTCAAGCTCTACGCCTGTGACAATGCTGTCAACTTCATCAGACCTCTTCATCTCACAGATGGCACCGCGCCGCAAAACCAAGCCTCTGGGTGTCCCGCCGGGATCTTGAATTAGCCAAGAGCTGATTGCTCGCACTGGAACGAGACGAGGAGAAGGCAGTAGAGAGAGAAACCCTTATCGTCGACAACGTATCTGTGCACAACTACCTCAAGTATGTCGACAACGAGCCAAAACTTCCGACTAAAACACATGTCTCATGAAAGGAAAAGTCATAGTATATAAAATACCCCTGCGTCTCCACGGGCAGGCAGTGTTTGAGATTAGCTACGGATTCAGTTCATGGGTCAGCCCTAATTTTATATACGCGACCGAGGTGCAAAGGTCCGCCGTCTCAGCTTGATGGAGCATGTTTTGTGAATGATGTTAGATCAACCCCACATTTCCCAATTGACCAAAAATATGGAGTCAGCACTAGTCACCTAACGATAGCTTTCTCGGTCAGGGTTCGCTTGCCATTCCTCCTGATAGCGTGCAGCAGAAGCATGCCCTTGGCTGTAGTCGCCACGCTCATTTGCTCGAGGTGGCGGCGCTGGGCATCGCTTCGCCTCTCTTGGGGTTTGAGTTAAGGTGCGAACTACGGGGTGTTTGGGGTGAGATGCCAAAGGTGTTCCAAAAAAATTGCACAAGCCGGAGGGAACAGAGTTTTTGAATGATATATTTAATTATGTACTGAACAAAGCATGAGCGCAAGGAAAGAGAAAGACCAATGGTAATGCTAATTTACGAAAGCATAAAACCTACTGGCAACTTCGCAATTGTTTATATTCCTATCCCACCTAATACACTCCATCCCAGCAGGCCTCTCGCATGCTAGTGAAATCCCCCGGCTCTCCGGCCCGCCCACGTTCACATTACGCAAGTCAACTTGGTGATTTGGTTGCTTTTCGACACGGTTGGGCCGCCGCTCCAGACAACCAAACACGTGGGTGCCGTGAGTTCCTCAAAATAGAGGTTGTCAGATATCCGAACAGGTCACATCAAGATTGACGATACTGAATCTAAAAAGGCTTACACTGGCTTCCGAGTGTTGATATAAGACAGCAATTTTAGTCAATATGGTGGCGTGCTAATTGTGACATAATTCCCTTTGACGAAATACTAAGCCGAACAATATTGATGAGACCTGCTGTTGCTCTGAAGACCATGACTTACGTTCGCATGGTATTTGAGGCACTGAAGGGATAAACGATCGATAAAGAAGACGCTAGAACCAGTTAATGGAGGGGATGGGTGGTGGAGGTTCAAGTTGTGAATTGAAATTATTGGATTTTTTTTTTTGATTTCCGCTCCCGTACAAATTCGTTGGTAGTCATCATTTGACAATATATCAAAATGATGGCCCAGTTTAGAAAATAAGATAAGCGTCACCTGTATTTGGACCATCGAATGGATTGTTTATTATTTCACACTTAAAACCGTGACAATGTTAATTTTTTTTTTTTTTTTTTGATAGTGGAAGGGAGGGTAATGTGAAATGATGATCACATCAAAATAAATGCCGCTAACACGGAATATCTATCTAATGTATCGAACAAAATGCGAGCTCGTGTAACATTTTGCGGACTCATTACAATCACAATTACTGTAGTCGAGAGCCAGATCCATACTCATTGCTCGCGTAATTCGTGACGCAGTGTTCTGGTTCGTAGAGGATATTAGAAAGTACGGAATAAGCAAACAAGCAAAAGGTGAAACTGTGAGAACATACTCGCGCACAGTTTTAAGATGTATTTGCAGATAGAAAGTTTTCACATAAAGCGAAAATAAGAAATGTTGGAGCGCACACAGGTGGGCATTTGGGAATGTATAAATATTATTGGTTCGAACTGGTCGTTCAGTGTGTGTTTTCTGGCAAAGAATTTGATCTGATGATTCCTTACATCGCCGTAGTATGTAGTGATGTTTGTAAAGACCGCAATGAGTGATGATGAAATATATATATATCACTTAAAAGCTCTAGAAACATCTTTTACTAAATTTTTAGAGCTCATCGGAAATATTTTAGCAAATATAATAATTAGTTTATATAATTAAAAAGTAGATTTCAAAAATTCCAATATAAACGTGTTTCATCGACTAACTTGGTAAAATGTCAAGGAAATAGAATGTAGGCACCCACGTATTGATCAATTCATATAATTCCAACTGCGATTCCCATAATCAGATGCGTGGGACACAAACCCAATGCATATGGCCAAGCTTCTGTTAGATGAAACAAATGAAAGCAATTAACAACAGAAATTTTTTACACACTTTGCAGCACTTAGCACCTATACTCACTTCGGACACATTTTTGAAGGCTTGAATGAAAACAGAATATGGAAAAGTAAGGCAGTCTCAGCCTTATCTACGAACCTGATGGAAATGTGGTCAATTTGGATATAATGGGTGGTACGCCAATGGCAGACATAGAATACAAAACACGAATATCTGCTCGAGAAGTTAAACGAGAACCCAGCCCCCGGTCGCTGCACGTGGCTATACGGTTGAGCATGGAACATTGTATGGGATGCACGGCGAGAAGACAACTAGACACTCGTGTTACTATATATTAATTAGTTCTCTAAATGTTGTAACGGTGACCCCAGAATGATGACATCAGTACAGGAGACAGCCTTTCCTTGCAAAGCCACTAGATCGGAGCACGAGAAGATCATACGGCATACGAGATGAGCAATAATGACCAACTGTGAGTCATTGTGACCACAGTACAAGCATTCTGAAGAATATAAAAGAAGGATCAAGGAACCGCAGTAGCAGCAACCAACAAGAACCACCAATCCCAAAATAGCTCAAAGACTTACCACAAACGAAATGCCTGCTGCCCGCCAAACCTCAA
>RBNI01000062.1:0-45741 GCA_003990745.1 Jimgerdemannia flammicorona | reverse complement strand
AACTAAATAAGTACTAGTTAATGCTCGGCGCCAAGAAGGGGATTTCTAAGTACGCGGAAAGTGCCGGAAGGTTATAGAATATTCAAGAAAGACAGAGAAAAGAAATAAACTACGCTAAAATGTTACAAAAACTGAGAGCTGATATAGCAATATAATTGAGACCTACAGACTTGAGTAGTAGAGTATTGAGGGTCTTCTCTTATCTTATATATAAGTCCTCTACTTATCTCATCAGAGAGAACTAGATCCTACCTACTATTTTGTATTTTTGGAGAGTTTTTCTTTATCTATTACTCTATTTGAGATAATAGAGACTATATAAATTATCTCAGATATACATAACCTTATATATATGTTAGAGTTTTGGACATATATCTTCAGTTATAGATACATAGTTACTTTTCCCTATATATAGTATATAGAATGAGATATAGGCTAATATAAGTTCTACTATATCTAGTATAGTTGAACTGCTAAATAATAGCTAGTCTAGATTAATAGCAATATAGTATTTGGAGTGGAGGTGAGAGAGGATTTTGGTCTATATAGTCTAGATTCTCTTTTAATAAAAATCTACAGGACTTGAGTTTGTTAAAAAAAAAAAAAAAAAAAAAAAAACATAAGTATAACTTTAGAGTACTGATCAATATACTTAATTTGATTATATAAGTTATAGTATATATAAGTAACTATATGTAAGTAACTATGCTATATTAAGTATTTATATTATATGACTATACTATGTTATTTACTCACTACATTAGTCTCTACTAAAGAGTAGTCTGTCCTTAGACTATTCTTTAGTTATTATTATAGTATCTACATATAAGTATCTTCTATATCTACATCTATACTATCATCTTCTTTAGTATTTGAATCACTCTATTCTAGGAATTCTTTTTCTTCTTTAAGAAATAGAACTTTGATATAATTGATAATACTCAGATAGATAGATAGAGTCATTCTTTAGAAGTCATTTAGAGAGAACTAGGTCTGAGTTAGTATTATAATATTTTATTTATAGATTATATAGAGTCTATCTACAGCAATAGTATTCCTTTGAGATAGATCAGTGGTATTGCAGATATAAATCTGTTCTGAAACTGAGAGGTCTTATAGTAGTTAACTAATTATATAGTGGGCCTACAGTTAATATATCTATAGTAGATATTCTATCTAGATGAGATTTTCTTAGTATATTTAAATTAATTAGAAGCAGGTTCTATTAGTTTCTTAGAACTGAGATAAGAGAACTGATAGGACTTAGAAGGAGCTGAAGATAAGAATCTGGAGATAGTAGTCAATTCTTTAGTTTATTATATAAATAGTAAATATATTTTGAGATAATTGATGTAGACTGAGATCCTCAGAGTTCATTTATTTATACTTCTTATATAGATACTTATTTCTCTAATATTATATATAAAATAAGATCCTTCTTATTTGAGCTCTAGTTTGGTAGTAAAGTTTATTTTAATTATACTTCTCCAAACTAGGACTTGATCTCTAATCTTGATCTTCTGATCCTTCTACTTCTGGTTATAGTGCTTCTTTTGTCTTTCCTGAGCCTATTATCTAAGCTCAGACTTGATTATATAATTTTTCTGCTATTTTGAGGAGGTCTCTGAGATTCTCATGATTAGTAGTTCTGGTCTTCTTATTTTAAATAGTTTTATTTGATAGAGGTGATAGAGATATTCTGAATTTTCCATAAAATCTCAAGTAAGCAAAGATCTCAGTTGGTAAGATTGACTCAAGTATGTCTTTTTTTAATAGTTTGGTTTATTTGTTCTATTATACTATTAATTTGAGGATAGTATGATATAGTCTATTTTAAGTAGATCTTGTGAATTCAAGTATAACTTATAATTATATTATTGATGAATTCTATATCTTAATCAGGGATAAGTTCTTATGAGGGTCTATATGTATCTAAGTGTGAGGTCATAAAGTGAGGTCAATAATGATCAAGACATTAGTAATTGCTTTTGAGAAAGCTTCAGACTATTTGGTGAGATATTTTATAAATACTAGATATATTTATTTCTTCTTAGTATAACTGGCAGGGGTCTACTAGCAGAGGTTCAATAATATCTACTTTTCTTCTTTGAAAGATGTAGACTAGTGATACAATTAGTTATAGTAGTACTTAATATATAGTTCTTTTTTTCTTAGTAATTCTGATAGATGTTTATTTCTTAAGTATATTTTAGACTTATATTCTGAGATAGAACTAGTATTAGTATATTGTTCATAGCTTTTTTTCTATATTTGTCTATTCTTAGTAGGCCTTCTGGTGTTTTTGTTAGATGAGGTCTTCTTATACTTTAATAGTTATAGAAACTTTCTTTAGAGTATAGTATATCTTTCTTCTGGTTTAAGAGAAAGTACATATTGTGACAGTCAATCCAAATTAGTAATATGAATCAGGGGAATTAGACATTTGATCGCGGTACCTGAATTCGATTCCCAGTATAGTATAGCCTTATAGTTAGCCAAGTCTCTGATTTAGACAATGTCGAAATATTTTGACACTTGCAAAATCGATGACCCGATATAGTATAGTATTTAGACAATGTCGAAAAGTCTCGACACTTGCTAAATGACTCATAACTTAGCCATGCAACTCAGTAGCCATCTCATAGTTAGCAAACTTGTATAAATAACCCAGTATCTTAGAGTGAATAAACCTCAGATCGAAATAGTTCAAAAGCAAAGAGAAAGCAAAGGAACTAGTAAGCCTGCAGGCAGATACACTTCGAACTCACCCCCCCTGCATACTGAGGACTCCGCGGAGTCAAAGAAGATCAAGAATTCAAGATATAGAAATCCGACATACTTACAAGGTTAAGTATCCGCTATGTTACAACTTGGTGCCCATTGGCTGGTGATTCAAGACGAATCCCTCACTTTTAAGCTGAACAATGAACAACCGCTACCACAAGAACTCACACAACACAATCAGACAAAATAGACATGAGACCACCTGTATTCCATGGATATACTTCAGATGAATCAATCATCACCTTCATAGATGATTTTGAGCAGTATGCTGCTGTTAGGACCTTAACTGCAGGACAGCAAGTAGCCCTCATGCCCTACAGCCTATGAGGACCTGCAAGAGCAGCATTCACAGCTGCAACCCATGCAGGAAATGTGCCGATGCTATACTGATAGCACAGAAGACCTGGCTCCGGAATACCTATTACACAGATGAGATCAAGCAAGCCCTGAAGGACCAGCTCAATATAACATGTCAAGGAATGAGCAAGGATCCAAACACATTCTTCACAAGAATCCGATATCAGATAATCCTCGCGGATTATGCTGATGCTATCCGAGACCAAGTAGCTGAAGCAACCTTCATGAAAGGAGTTCACCCAGAGATAGCCTTGGCCATCTGCTCATCACTAGTAGTCCTGGATCTGGCACAAAAGGTCACCTATGCTCAGCGATATTGGATAGCCAGACATCTACAAGACCATACAATGGAAAGAGTGACTGGAGTTAGAATTGAAGCACCCAAGACAACCAGTGTAATCCCTACCACTATAATCAATTGAAAGACACCACAACCAAGAGCTACAGAACAACAGAGAAACAGTGATCCTATGGAGGAGCTTGTCAAGCAGTTTGCCGAAATGACCGCTCACCTAGGAGATGTGGTAAAGGAAATCAGAGGAAGAGATCGCCACCCAATTCAAAAGTTTGCCGCCACCTCAGACAAAAAGAAAGATACCTACTATAGCTGTGGAGAAGAAGGCCACTACTCATATGAATGTATGAGTGAAACCAAGCGCAAGGCCCAGCCAAGCAATGCTACTACTAGAAATAAGGAGCAAGCCAACATCATCACCTTTGAGGAGATTGGAGATTCAGATGAAGAATGGGAGGCCTATCTTGCTCAGACTACTAAGAAGGATGTTCGCAAGGAACCCTACAAGAGACCACCAGGAAGACCCAAGAAGAACCCAGTGGAAAAGCAGATGGAAACAACCACAGAAAGCCAAGCCGAAGAAATGGATCAAGACATAGAGCTTGAGCAAGCAGTCCAAGATATCATCCGAGGAACCACTCCAGCAAGTGAAGGAGAAAAGGAGAAGAAGCTTCACAAAACCAAGACTTTCAAGTATGATATCTTCAAGGATCTCAGCCAACAAAAAGTCAATGCAACCTTCGGCCAGCTGGCAGAAATCCCAACATTCAGGCAGCAAATGAGATTTGGACTCACAGAAACCACCAAGGAGCAAGGTTGGAAGATAACAGAGGCCAACAATGTTCAAGAAGACTCTGGAGAAGAAAGTGAAGACAACCGCAAGACTTCTGCCTATATAACCTGCCAAATCGAAGATAGAATCTTTGAAGCCATCATAGACACAGGAGCAGGAGGATGTCTCCTCAGTAAGAAGGCAGTAGATCGCTTAGGATGGGAGATCGAAGAAGCAACCAAGCTGGTATTCATTACAGCAGATGGCACAAGAGCCACCCCCCTGGGAAAGATCCGAGATGTTCCCATCAAGTTCGGAGGAGCAACCATCCCAGTTGATGTGATTGTAACCAATGCAACCAACTACGACATCCTCATCGGCAACCAGTGGCTCTACAAAGCCAGAGCAATAATTGATCTGAATACACAGAAGATGCAGATTGTCTACCAAGAACAAAAGATGCGAATCCCTATCAATGTTAACAAAGGAGTGCTCCCCGAGATGGAGGAAGAAGAAAGTGAGCAAGAGGAAGCCTACATGGTAACCACACAGAAAAAGAAGAAGAAAGTTGGATGGATGAGTGAGGAGGAATGGTGCAAGAAGATTGCAGAAAGATATATGCCACAAGGAGTCTGCCCCCACGGAATCAAGATGTACTGTATGGAGCATGTCTATGATTGCTACCAATGCACTGGTAGAATCAAGAAGATCCACTATGAAAGAAAATGGAAGGTTCTTGAAGAACAGGCCAGAAGAAAAAAGGAAGAGGAGGAAGATGACAAACCACCAGCTCTCCTAGAAGACAGTGACGATGAAGAAGAGATCAAGGTCAAGATTCGGAAAATCCATCCTGATGCAGTTCTACCAGAATACAAGTCGAAAAATGCAGCCAGAATAGATATCGCCACAGTGGAGAAAACCATACTGGAGCCCCAGACAATCACCCTACTCACAACTGGACTGGAGATGACCATCCCAAAGGACCACATTGGAATTCTCAAAACAAGAAGCAGCCTGGCAAAAAGCGAAATCACCATTGAAGGAGGAGTTATCGATTCAGACTATATTGGAGAAATATTGCTCATTGCAAGGAACCACAATCCTACAATCCCATTTCCAATCAAGAAGAAAGACTGATTGGCACAGATGCTGATCTTCCCAGTACTACAACCGAAGATCATGGAAGTCAAGAAGTTGCAGAAAACAGAGAGAGGAAGAAAGGGATTCGGATCCACAGGAAGAGGAGTATTCGCCAGCACCAAAATCACCGGATTAGATCACAAAAAGGAGGAGACCACAACCAAGCACAGCTACACCATTGGGAATGAGTTTCCACTCAAGAAGGAACTCAAGAAGATACTCTATGAATTTGAGGATGTTCTTGCCACAGATTTCAAAGATATCAAAGGAAAGACCCCGCATTACTATTATGATGTGGACACAGGAGACACTGAACCAATCTATCAGAAGGCAAGACCCATCCCATCAGCCTACCGCGAATGGCTCAGAGAAGAAATCAAGCAGATGGAAGAAGCCAGTATCATCAAAGAAGCCAGTAGTCCCTGGACTTCACCAGTCATACTAGCCCTGAAGAAAGGAAGCAAGCCAGGAGAATTCACACCAAGACTCTGTACCAATTACGGAAAGCTCAACTTAGTTACTAAGAAGGATTGCCAACCACTGCCTCTCATCAGTGACATTCTTGTAACTCTGGGAGATGAGGTACAATACTACAGTACCTTGGACTTATACTCAGGATTTTACCAAATCGGTCTCACAGAAGCAGCAAGTGAGAAATCAGCTTTCATCACACCAGACAGAACCTATGTCTATCTGTGAATGCCATTTGGAATGTGCAATGCACCAGCAAGCTTCCAGTAAATGATGAACAAAATCTTCTGCTATGATATGGGAAGATGGATGATGGTTTATGTGGATGATATAATCATCTACAGCAAGACAGCTGAAGAACACCTGCAGCACATCCAGCAGATGATGGAAAGGTTAAGGAAGCATGGTCTTTACATCAAACCGAAGAAATGCAAGTTTGCAGAAATCGAGATCTCCTACCTCAGATATATCATTAACCGAGATGGAATACACACAGACCCCCTCAAGATACAGGCAGTAGTAGCATATCCAAGACCCACTACAGTCACTGAAGCCCAAGTCTTCATGGGACTCACCTCCTACTATCGCAGATTTATTAGAGGATTTTCCAACATTGCAGGCTTAATTTACAAACTCAACAAGAAGGATATCAAGTTCCAATGGACTGGCAGGCAACAAAAAGCATTTGATGAACTCAAGGTCAGGCTGACCCAGGCACCCATCCTTAGAAGACCCGATTGGACTCAAGAATTTATCCTACAGACAGATACAAGCACACAAGGACTTGGAGCAGTCCTGGTCCAGAAGAAGGACAAAGTAGAGTATGTCATCGCATACCTGAGCTGAGGAACCAGAGCTGAAAAAGAATATGAATCCTACAAGTTGGAATGCCTCGTGGTCATCTGGGCTGTGGAAAAGTTCCACTACTACCTCGCTGGAAGACACTTCACTATCCAGACAGACCACTCAGCCCTCACCTGGCTACTGATCACCAGACAACCCAAAGGAATCTATGCCAGATAGATCATGAAGTTACAAGCCTATGATGTAACAATCGTACACCACCCAGGAAGAACCAATGCCAATGTAGATGCCCTCTCACAGATACCCCAAAACACCTCCAACCAGCAAATCAATCATGAATAAGGAACTCTACTACAGAATCATCACCTACCTAGGACAGCGAAAGATGCCCCAACATCTAAAAGAATAGACACAAACAATTATCAGCAGGACATGGAAATAATTCAAAACCAATAGAGAAATACTGAAGAAAGGAAAACTACTAGTCATACCTGATCACAAGAAGGAGCAAGCAATGAAATCAATATATGAACTTGGCCATCTAGGAGGAAAAAACACATACAACAAAGCAAGAAGAACAATGTGGTGGCCAGGAATGGAGGAAGATATCAGACAATTTGTCAAGACCTGCAACAAATGCCAGAAACAAAAATAAGACCAACGAAATCAAGCCCCAAGATCAGCACACATAGAACCAGTACCATTTGCCCACATTGCAATGGATGTAATTGGTTCTCTACCCTTGACCTTAACTGGCAACTGATATATCATTGTCATTGTGGACCTCTTCACAAAATGGATAGAGGCAGGACCCCTCAAGGAAGCCAATACACAGTCAATTGCTGATTTCTTTCACAAAGAAATCATCTGCCAATTCAAGACCCCAGTACAAGTCACCATGGACAGAGGAACAGAATTCGTGAACTAGTTCTTTGAGATCCTCTATAAGAAATACAGAATTCAGCATATTCGGACCACAGCATACCATCCCCAAGGAAATGGACAAGCAGAAAGGACCAACAAAATACTCAAGAATGTTATTGCCAAGATCTGTGATAACTACGAAAATTGGGATTACTATCTGCCAATAGCATTATCTGCTCTTCGGAATATTTGATCACAAAGCACCCACTTCACCCCTTGAGAAATGCTGTTCAGAGAAGAAAGTTCTCAAGAAATCTTATCATCCAATGGAGATGCTGTCTGGAAACGCATGGACATGGAGATACAGAAACTACACCAAATCAGAAAGAAGGCTGAAAATTACATCATTAAGGCACAGATACTTCAATGGAACAATACAGAAAAGACCCACAAGCCCTTAGAGATCATCAAGATAGGAGACAAAGTCCTAGTGTATCGGAATATGGTGGAAGCTTCATGGTCATGAAAACTAGAGCCCAAGTAGGAAGGACCTTACCTGGTGCAAGATATAAAAGGAACTACCTTTTGGCTACGAAAAACTTCAGGCACAATCATCCCTACTACTATCCACCGAAACCAATTCAAGAAGTATCATGGCCAATAACCAAAGCACTGAAACAGTACTCAAGATCACTAGTGCTGCCCAAAGAGCTATTGAGAGATAGTGGCATACTACTGAACCCCCAACTATAGAAGAATGTTATGACAGTATCCAAAGTATCGTCCAGACTCATCTCTCTTGAATTTCACACTTCAAGGCCTACCATCATAGAACAGAGTTCCAAGAGTACTTCAAGCTCAGACAGATACTTAACCAGAATGCAGAAATGACCAAAGAAGATTGGATCGCAGAATGTCAGCTCTCTTATTCACAGATCACCATCACCAAGAGAATTCATAAACTGTTTCGAGATGATGAACCAGCACTAGCCCACATCCAAGGAATAACCCCTACAGACTTCGAGCAAGTTAGGCGACATTATTGGGAAACCGTGATGCAACAAATTGCACAGTACAAGACCATACAAATCATTGAAGCCTGGGAGTTTGAATGAATAGGATAATTCAGGGACGAATCACCTATTCAGGAGGAAGTTGTGACGATTAATCTAAATTAGTAATATGAATCAGGGGAATTAGACATTTGATCGCAGTACCTGAATTCGATTCCCAGTATAGTATAGCCTTATAGTTAGTCAAGTCTCTGATTTAGACAATGTTGAAATATTTCGACACTTGCAAAATCGATGACCTGATATAGTATAGCATTTAGACAATGTCAAAAAGTCTCGACACTTGCTAAATGACTCATAACTTAGCCATGCAACTCAGTAGCCATTTCATAGTTAGCAAATTGTATAAATAACCCAGTATCTTAGAGTGAATAAACCTCAGATTGAAATAGTTCAAAAGCAAAGAGAAAGCAAAGGAACTAGTAAGCCTGCGGGCAGATACACTTCGAACTCACCCCCCCTGCATACCGAGGACTCCATGGAGTCAAAGAAGATCAAGAATTCAAGATACAGAAATCCGACATACTTACAAGGTTAAGCATCTGCTACATTACAATATATTAATATTATTGTGGACTTTTTCTACTTTGTAAATAATAGTGATTTTGTAATTCTATAAGATAAGAATCTAGCAGATAAGAATTCCAGTAGATTTCTTATAGTTGAATAGCTATTTGAGAGTAGTATAGATAGTTATTAGAGTAAATCTTTTTCTAATAAGATAGTGTTTAAATAGAGTGACTGTTTATATAACTGCAAGACATTCTAATTTAGTATTGCCATAGTTAGCTTACTACTAGTTAGTAGCTTAGCTTATATAAGCTATCATATAGTACTATTGGTCAGATTTTTCTTGGGCTATGACTGCTCTAAGGTCATTTTTAGAGATATCTATATATAAGATAAATAGTTTCTACAGATTGGATCATACAAGAACTAGTGCTATAGTTATGCAGTACTTAAGTTCTCTGAAGACTAGTTCTTGTAGTTCTATCTATTTATATGATACTTCTTTCTTTAAAAGAGTTTAGATTGAGATAGCAATTTGGATAAAGTTCTTAATAAATCTTCTATAGTAGGATACTAATATCAAAAATAATTATATTTTCTTTAAAGTCTTAAATACTGACCAGTTGTTGATTTTCTCAGTTTTCTTTAGGTCTGTATAAGTTTCTTCTTTAGAACTATAAATCTAAGAAATTTAAGTTTCTGTTTTTCAAAGTAGTACTTCTTGGTATTGAGTCTCAGATAGTTCTTATAAGTAGGTTGGAAGAATTTTTCTAGATAGTATGGATATTTTTTGAAATTTGCTGAGTAGATATTAAAATCATCTATATATATAATTAGATAGTAGTAGATTAGTAGAGTATAGACTGAGTTTATTATTCTCTAAAAGATTGAGAATATATTATAGAGTTCAAAGAATATTTGGAGGTATTTAAACAACTTTTCTAGAATAAAAAAGGCTATTTTCTAAATATTCTTGAGATCTATAAAATTTTATAAAAAGATCTATATGGCTGAAGTATCTGATATTCTGTAATTGATCTAGGAGATCATTGATTCTGGGCAAAGAGTATATATCTTTTTCTATTACTGAGTTAAGCTTTTTATAATCTATATAGAGTCTCTATTCTCCTTTTTTAGATATAATAAATATAGAGCTAATCTATGGGCTAGTGGAGGGTCAGATAACTTTATTATCTAAGAGTTCCTAAATGTGTTTCTTCTTGAATATCTTTAGGTGATATGTAGGGTATTCTATAAGGCTTCTGCTAGATGGGTGTTGTATTTTTTATATTTATACTGTAGTAGTATGATGAGTTATATAACTGATTGCTATAGTCTATAATAAAGATATTCTGATATTTATAAAGGAGCTCTATAAGTTGCTTTCATTGCTGAGAGGTCAATTATTCTCTAATATTGATAGAAGGCTTCACTTTCTTCTAGATTACAGAGAGGCCTTTCCTTTCTTCTAAGATCTTTTATTATTTTCTGATAGGTTTAGTTTATATATCTCTCTCTATATTTAATTGAGGTAGGATACCAGATGGTCTATGATAGTTTCTTTTGACAAAATGAGACTGTTTTAGCCTTGGATGATTTCTCAAGAGTATATAGGGGTTATCTTGTCAGAAAATATATATCCTTCTATATCTAGGTTTTTGAGGTCCTTGTTGAGTTCAAAGAAAAGATTTCTAGGATTAGGCAATATAAAGATTTTGAAGATGGTCTGCTCTCCTAATTCTAGGATGAGGTTTTTATATCTTGACTGATTGGTAATATACTTACTGGAGAGTATCTTCCTTGAAGTGGTTGATCTGGAGGAGGTGTACTTCTTTCTTATCTGAGCTTCTAAATCCTTTAATTTATCTTATACCTTGAGTCAGTTCAGAGACTTCTTATAGTTGGAGAGTCTTGATTTTTATAAAGATTACTTATGCAATCTTTTGGCCTTTATAGATTTATATAGTTATATTCTATATTACTGTTGTTCAGAATAACTCTAATTTTACCTATATATCCAGAATCTATTGTTTCTCCTTCTATAGTTATTTCTTATCTAGTGAGTTCAGACCTTAAGATTAGCTAGATATAAGTTTCTTAGATAGCTATATAGCTAGTTCTATACTGAGTACTATTGTTCTTTCAGACTTGATGGATTTATCTCAGAAACTGTAAAGATTATATCCTATATCTTCCTGGTGAGCTTTTGTTAAAGGTTTGGCCTTGAGGTATAGTAAGATATACTGGGTAATATCTTTACTGAGTTTGGGTTATCTTTAGACTAAGACTTCAGTAAATATAAGCCTCTATACTCTGAGATTAAGATATAGTTATATGACTTTAGTAGAGGAGTCTCAGAGGTAATTGATTTCTCTTTTTCCAATAGGATCTAGGGCTTCTATAAAGTTGACAGTATCTTTTACCCATCTTTAATAGGTTTTATATCTGATGAGGGCTTAGATGTTGTTTTCTAGATCATAGATCTTAAGAGTTTTCTTTTTTGATTTTCTGGTCTACTTTCTTTAGATATTAGCTCTTTTATCTCCTTTCTTAAGTATATATATTATAATATCTTAGCTGAGATAAATCTTCTAATATAGACAGTCTCAGCAGTCTGAGAGTTTTCTATAATTGCAATATTCCATTATCTGAAAATATAGTTCTTAATTATTAACTTCTTACTATCTTGAGAATTGGTATTCATTCTTATTATAAGTTGAGAGAAGGGTGGCTAAGGAATATACCTCTGTTCAGATAAAGTGATCTTGTCTATTGGCTCATCTTTTTAACATTGTAGTGGTTTCTTAAAAAATTAATTGTAATTGAGAATTCTGATCTACAGTATCTCTATCTTTCTTGCTGATCTAGTAAGTAGTACTGATAGCAGTAGTCTTAGGAAGAGTAAAAGACTATTTAATACTGATATCTTTCTAGCTAAAAGGCTCTTTCTTGATTATTTCTTATCTTTGAACAATAGTGACTGTACTTGGTCCTTTCTTAGTATTCCAGAGATCATCATCTTCTAGCAGTATCTAGTAATAATTATCTCAGAAGATAAGTTCAGAGAGTTCCTCTTGTTTGGGAACTTCTTGTTCAAAGGTTTCTTTATTTCTTAACTCCAGATTGCTTATACTTCTATAACTTCAGTTGTAGGTATCTTTGAAGAGTAATTGCATTTCTTCTTCCTTTTTATATATTCAGAACAGACTGTATTAGGTAAATTTCTTATTCTAATGATCTTGAAGAAATATTTAGAGTACTTGTATCTTTTGAGGCAGGTGGAGCATTCTCTGGCTTGTTCTGCAATAGCTCTAATTGTAATAAAGATAGTGTCTTTTATCTATATATTATCTTCTGGCCTGTCATCTACTAGATTGATTTTTGGATTGAGTCTGGGATCATTTCTATTTTCAGATTTTTCTTCTACTCTATGATAAATTCTTTACTACTGATATATTCTTTCTGGATAGTAATCTTCTTCTTCTTTAATTGCTTATAGCTAGTTATCTCAATTCAGTATTTCTTTTCTCTATAGTCAAATTTAAGCACCTATTGATCAGTATCAATAACTGTATTTATTTCTTTCATCTAGTTGATACTAAGGATTATATCATAGATAGAGAGAGGGTTGGGATATCTAGAGAGATAGTTATCATTTAGTAGAATAGAAGAGGAGATAGACTCTCCCTACAGAATTGGGTAGGGAGGGGGCTGCTATATATTATTAAGAGATAGAATAGTTTAGTAATAAATGTAGAAGTCTAAGTAACTATAAAAAAAAAAAAAAAAAAAAAAATTATATCATAGATAATAGCTTCAGTAACCAGCTTTTAGAATAGAGAACTAAATATATCTAAGAGAGATAATGATATTTTGTACTTCTCTAAGGAGTTGAGTTTGGACTCTATCTATTACTATAATACTGAAATTAGATAGTCTATCAATGGGCTACTAGAGGGTGTCTAGAAATTATTTAGTAATAATACAGATAACTGCTCTTATATCAATAAGAATCTTTATCTTTTATTCTTCAATATATCTATATAGATATGTACTAATATATCTTTCTGTAGCCTAGATAGTAGTTATACTTATTCTTATTGTGAGATTAGAACTTAGCCAGTGTTGAACCTAGTAGTTTCCAATAGTTTATTTTAAACTTCAGTAAATATCAGTTATAGGAACTATAGGAGAGAGACTTCTATCTTGACTTTTTGAATTTTTTATCAGGCTTCATTGTAGATATCTCTGGGCATAGTCTTTAGAATATATTTTTTCTTAGACTTTGAGACAATAGACTCTTATTCTTCTTATTCTATTTTTTTATTCTCTAATAGTAGTTAATTTGTTTCAGAGATAAAAGATAAGAGATATTTTGACCTACTCTTTTTTATCATTCTTATTTTCTTTCTAGATAGTTCTTTTGCTAATATTTCTAGATGATCTTAGTTGGGTATAAATCTAGATTACTATAGTATACTATTGCTTTTTTCTTCAAAGTCTTCAATAGAGTGAGCTTCAGACTTCTTATACTGAGTTATATTCTTTTAATTTAATAGTTCTGAGTCTCTTTGATCACTTCTTCTACTATTATAATCTATAGCTTAGTGTCCAAACTGTCCACAATAGAAGCATTGAATTTGAGCTCTATCTCAGAAGCGATATCTTCTTTCTTTTTATAGCTAATAGCTTCTATTGTCTCTGAGTATATAGTCTTGATTTCTTTATAGTATGTAATCTCTGTTATATTATAAATAGCTCTGATTTTCACATATAGTGAGGTTTTCAATTTATCTAATTAATTGGTCCAACTTGGAGTTGAGGTTCTGAATTTCATTTCTCTCTTTTATCTACTTCTTAATTGACTTTCTTCTTCTGATTTTCTATGTTCTTGAAGGAGTTCTTAACCAAGAGATCTTTTTTGTTATTTTTCTTATTATAATTACTCTAAGTGGTTTCTTATCTGATATCAAAAATTTTTAGAGCTATATCTACTTATTTTTCAGACCTTCTGATATCTAGAGTGCAGACAGACTAAGTAATGTTCAGGGAAATCTCATTCATAAAGATTATTAGACCTATGATCTTCTGGTTAGTAGTATTTAACCTAGCTTCCTGCATTCTTTTCTAGATTCTGATAAAAAATTCTCTAAGTAATTCTTTGAGATTTATCTTTATCTCTATAATGAATTCTTAAGCCTTATAATAGATTTCATTTTCTAGATATTTTTCAATAAATCAGTAAGTTATCACTTCATATTCTTTATCTTAAGAAGCTGCTATCTGGATAGCTATTCTAAGGTCTATATATATATTATTTGTTACTTGATTGAAAATTCCTTTGACTGGCTCTCTGAGTTAGGTTTTGAAGATGATAATCATTCTCTGAATAGTGAGGTTCTTCAAAGTTATAATTTCTTTGATTATATTAAGAAATTCTCTTAAGTTTTTTTCCAGATATCCTGTAAAAGTTAGTATTAGGATAGTTATTTTATCATCACTGTCTTTTAGTTCTGATTCTGGTTCTAATTTACTTTCTGAATTGTTACTAAACCTTGAGATACTTGGGTATCCTGAAGATGAGGTTATTAGTCTTAAGTAAGATATAGTAGATCAGAGTATCCTTAAAGATGTTAAGCTGAGAGAATCTGCTGGTTCTAATAGTAGTGAGATTGATGATACTTCTGCTATAGAGAACTGATATTAGACAATATAATCTTCAAGTTTTTATACAAGTTCATTAAAAGTTTAGATATAGTCTTTTGTATTTTCTAGCTAAGCCAGATCTCTTAGTAGTAAGTCTGTTATAGAAAACTAATATTGAGTAATATAATCTTTAAATTATTATATAAGTTTATTAAGTTTCTAATAGAGTTGTCTATATTATCTAATTGATCTGGTTGAGTCAGATGTCTTTGTAATAAGTCTCTTAATATTAGTTAAAAATTTCTTACTATACTAATTTCTTGTTGAGATTCTTCTGATACTGGATAGTTAGTAAGTCTTGAGATAATTACTTCTCTTTCTATCAAAATATGTACTAGTAATAACTCATTCTCTTATACTAGCAGAGATTGATATTATATTAAATATATTTAGTTTAGCTATTAAGTTCTTATGAGCTAAAAAGTTATATAGATTTTTTACAAATCTTCTCAGTTGAGCCTTCAAATATAACATACTGACTCAATGGAGATAAATTATAAAGTTGGGACTGCTATGTAGATTAGCTTGAGCTCTCAGTTATTTTATCAAAAAGCAATAAAATGTTTAAAATATTCTCTCTCAAGAATAGATACAAGTTTTATTTATATAATATAGATGATTTTGATAAATAATTTCAGTAGTATTTCTAAATCAGATCTTCTTTTTTGGTTTAGCCTAGAAAGTATATCAAAATTAGTAGACTTTTCTTATTTATATTGAAAAGTAGACTAGAGTGAAAAGAAAGCTCACAATCTTCTAAGTAGTGACTATAGAGTAGGTATTTCTCTTAAGTATTATAATTCTTTCTAGATTAAGTGACTTTTGATAGATATATCTCTTAAAGTATATTAAACAGACTTGACTTTTACTTTAGAACTTTTCAGACTAAGGTTTATTTACTCAAATCTCTGAGATATTTTATACAGATTAAATTGCTATCTAGTTGCTATTTGGATAATTATAAAATATATAGTAATGCTATTTTAGAGTAAGAGTGATTAGGTATATCTGTTGGAAATAGGTATATCTGCTAGATATAGATATGTTTACTAGACATAAGTGTATTTTTAAAGTATAGATTAATATATCTAATTTGATTATATAAGTTATAGTATATATGAATAACTAGGTATAGGTAACTATATTATGCTAAATATTTATATTATTTGACTATATTATATTATTTACTCTCACAATAGTACTATATAAAGTTTAGAGAAGATAGAATTATATAAATATGAGTATAAATTATTTGAATATAGAAATAGCTACAGTATCTTAATCCAGTGTTCTGATAGAGTATAAATAATTCTTTTAGATATTATCACTAATTATCAAATTGAAAATACTTAATAAAAGTAATTAAGAGTATATAAAAAGTATATATATCTATAATTTTTTTTAATCAAGAGAAAGAAACTACTAAGGTGCTTTAAATAATATAAACAATATATATAAATATTGTCACATAGTGGTTGCTGAGTCCTTCAAATATACCAGATTCTCTTCAAGGTGTATCTCTTAGACTAACTCAAGTTTGTTATAAGCAAGTTCTTATTGGAGTGCCTTCCCAAGGTCTTATAGTTCTCAAACTTCTTATCTTTAACTGTCTTGTTATCTCTTAGATTGCTTGCAAGGAAGTATGTGTAGGTGAACTTGACTGACTTTATTTCAGAGGAAATAAGAGGGGTATTTATACAAAATATAATTCAATGGTTGCTAAGATATAAAGCTAAATATAAATTTCAATAACTAAAACTACTAAGTTCCAGGATCAGTGCTGATGGTTGTACAGATTCAGGATGCTGGCATTATTCAGTGTCACATCAAAATGCCAGTGCTGGAACAATTTCGCGTCACCTCAGAATACCAGTGCTGTCATTATCTGGTGTTATATGAGAATACTGGTACTGGCATTATCCAGTGTAACAAAGAACTTAGAGCAGAAAGTTCAGGACTATGGGGGCTTCATCATCATCATCATCACTGAAAGAGATGAGATCTGTGAATTCTTCATGCAGGTCATGCGTTTCGTATACTTCAGATATGTCATGCAGGATGATGTCATCGCCGATGACATCATCACATTTGGCAGTGGTGGGAAAATCGGGAACAAGATCTGAAGCTCTCCAGTCTATGAGGTTCTCTTCCACAAAATAGGGGACAAATGTGGGGTCTTGAGGGGATCTAACCTGGATGCTTGGGCCTTGGAATACTGAGATCAATCCTTACAGGAATTGGTCTGGGTTGTCCTGAAGGATAGGATGCCAGAAGTCTTCTACTTCTTCACTGTTGAGGGTGATAGTGGACTGGGCTTCTGTAGCCACCCTGACTTCTAGTGCATTGATATGACAGGATGATAGGTCTCTGAAATCTGAGACTCTAACATACTCCAAGTTGGAGATCGACCATGGTGCATGCCTGAAGATCTGATGGATCTTCTTAGCTGTCCTCGTTTCATGTATGTCTATGGGAGTAGCATCTTGTAGCTCTTGGGTGCTGGTCTGTGGGAACTCCCGGTAGAAGAGGTTTCCTATTTCATACTCCTGTCACATTTGGAGGCATTCGGTAGTGATGGTGATCCTTGTTTCCATTTCACGGCAGTAGAGAATGAAGTAATAAGGGTCTGCAGTACCCAGGTAGACACTAGGAGTCCTTCTTGAGTAGGTCTCCATGGCTCTTCTGATGTCTTGGAACATCCTTTCCTTGACTGAGATACCTTGGTGATTCCTTGACCTTGAGGTTTGGCAGGCAGCAGGCATTTCATTTGTGGTAAGTCTTTGAGCTATTTTGGGATTGGTAGTTCTTGTTGGTTGCTGCTACTGTAGTTTCTTGATCCTTCTTTTATATTCTTCAGGATGCTTATACTGTGGTCATAATGACTCACAGTTAGTCATCATTGCTCATCTCATATGCCATATGAACTTCTCATGCTCCGATCTGGTGGCTTTGCAAAGAAAGGCTGTCTCATGTGCTGATGTCATTATTCTGGGGTCACTATTACATCTTCCTCCTGAATAAGGATCTTCCTGAGTGTCCTTATTCATTAGTCCAGTCCTGAAAAATTTGCTGATCCCATAACCTCTGGCAAGGGGTCAAAAAGTGATATTTATGGGCTGGCATCTTCTCTTTGTATTTTGGCATGATAGTGAAGGGTCGCTCTCTTCATATAGAGCAAGGGCCTGATTTTGATCTTGACCAATCAGTTGATGGTTCGAACTCCTCTGACTTCGAAAGTCTCACAGATGAGTAGTTGCCAGTACCATATCCCTTAGAGAATGGTCCAGACAGATAGCCTACTGGTCATGGGACATGCTGTTATGATTCGTGGACTAGAACCTCGCAGGCGGTCATCACATTTTGCTTCTCTTATATAGGTTTGTAGTACTTCTTGAGTCTGTTTCTGTATACTATAGTAGGCAGTATGGTCCCTGAGATTTTTCTAAGCCAGAAGGTAGTTCCCTTGATATCTTGCATGTAGAAGGGTCCTTCCCATTTGGGCTCCAGTTTTTGTGATCATAAGGCTTCTACTATATTTCGATACAGTAGAACCTTTTCTCTGATTCAGATAGGTTCTAGGGCATTGTGATTCTTTTCCACATTCTTTCTTGTTAGCGCTTGTGACTTAGTGATGTAATCTTTAGCCTTCTTCCTGATTTGGTGTAGTCTCCAGATTTCTGCATCAACCCATCTCCAAGTTAGGTCTAGATTTGTGGCTGAGGTTCCATCAGAATCTTCTTCTCCGAAGAGCAGCTCTCTTGGGGTAAAATGTGTACTCTGTGACTATATGTCTCATAGGATAGAGAGGGCAGTTGGGAGATAGTTATCCCAATTCTCATATATCTCTGAGATCTTCACTAGGATGTTCTTAAGGGTTTTGTTGGTTCTTTCTGTCTGTCCATTTCCTTGAGGGTGGTATGTGGTGGTCTTGATGTGCTGGATCTTATATTTCTGATACATTATCTCATAGAATCCATTTACAAATTCTGTTCCATGGTCTATTGTGATTTGCTTTGGTGTCTTGTAGTGGCAGATGATTTCTCGGTGCAGAAAGTCAGCTATAGAAAGGGCATTGACTTCTTGTAATACTCCTGCCTCTATCTATTTGGTGAAAAGGTCTACAATAACTATAATATAGTGGTTTCCTGATAGTATTACTGGTAGTAGTCCAATGATATCTATTGCGATGTGGTGGAAGGAGATAGGCTCAATTCTTGATGACTCAGGTGCCTGGTCTTGCTGATCTTGTTTCTGTTTTTGGCACTTGTCACACTCTTTGACAAATTGGCACAGGTCTTCTTCCATCTTGGGCCACCACATGGTTCTTCTTGCCTTGTCATATGTGTTGGTTCCTCCTAAGTGTTCTTGCTCATGTACTTCCTTCATTACTTGATACTTCTTATATTTGGGTATTACTAGCTTTCCTCCTTTTCTGAGTATAGTGTTGTCTAATTCAAACTATTTCCAAGTCTGGTTGATGATGGTGATTGTCCAGGGTTCGAGGTGGTTGGGCATCTTCTGCTACCCAAGGTAGCTAATTAATCCATAGTATAGCTCCTTATTCATGTTGAATAGTCTTGATGGGGGTGTTTTGAGGTATCCTCGAGAGTGCATCAGTGTTGGTATTAGTCTTTTCTGAGTGGTACTTGATAGTACAGTTATACTCTTGCAGCCTGTAGATCCATCTGGTATATATTCCTTTGGGGTTCAGAGTGTGGAATAGCCAGGCAAGAGTGGAATGGTCTGTTTGAATGGTGAAGTGTTTCCCAGCTAGATAGTAGTGGAACTTGTCTACTGCCCAGACTACTACTAAGCATTTAAGCTTGTATGACTCGTAGTTCTGTTCTGCTCCATGGGTACCTTGACTTGCTAGGAGATGACATATTCATGTCCATCTTTCTTCTGAGCTAGGACTGCTCCAAGTCCTATAGCACTCGCATCTGTCTGCAGGATGAATTCTAGGTTCCAGTCTGGTCTTCTGAGGATGGGTACTTGGGTCAGCCTAGTCTTGAGTTTATTGAAGGTTTCTTGGTACTTCTTGGTCCATTCGAATTTGGTCTCCTTCTTCAGTAGCTCGTAGATAGATACTGCAATGTTGGAGTATCCTTTGATGAATATTCTGTAGTAGTTGGCCAGTCCAAGAAAGACATGGACTTCCGTGGTTGTTCTGAGCCTTGGGTAGGCTGCAACAGCCTCAATCTTCATGGGGTCTGTGTGGATTCCAGTCTGGTTGATGAGGTGTCCTAGGTAGGCGATTTCTTGAGCGGCAAACTTACATTTCTTGGGCTTGATATAGAGGCCATGCTCCTTGAGCCTCTTGAGGGCTAGCTGTATGTGATTGACATATTCCTGTACAGTATTGCTGAAGATGATCACATCATCAACATAGATAAAGAGCCATTTTCCAATCTCATTGCTGAAGACTCTATTCATCATTTGCTGGAAACTTGCTGGGGCATTGTACATTCCAAATGGTATTCGCAGGTAGATATAGGTGGCATCAGGTGTGATGAAGGCTGATTTCTCACTGGCATCTTAAGTGAGACCAATCTGATGGAAGCCTGAGAACAGATCCAAGGTGGTGTAGTATTTGGCTTCACTTCCAAGGGTGGTAAGGATTTCTTGAATATTCGGCAAGGGCTGTCTATCCTTCTTGGTGATGGCATTGAGCTTCCTGTAGTCAATGCAGAGTCTTGGCACAAACTCTCCAGGCTTGCTTCCTTTCTTCAGGGCTAGGACAATGGGTGAGGCCCAGGGGCTGATAGCTTGCTTGATGATTCTGGCTTCTTTCATTTCCTTGAGTTCTGCTTGCAGCCACTCTCTGTAGACAGATGGTATGGGTCTGGCTTTCTGGTAGATGGGCTTGATATCACCAGTATCAACTTCATGGTAGTACTTGGGTTCTTGATTGTGGATATCTCTAAAGTCTGTAGCAAGTACTTCTTCATTCTGGTGCAGGATCTTGAGAAGTTGTTCCTCCAGGGGAAAGTTTTCTCCAATGGTATATGTGTGCTTATTCTGGTCCTTGTCTTTCTTATGCTCAAGTTCAGTAATCTTAGTGGTGGTATAGGCTCCTCTTCCAGTAGATCCAAAGTCTTATTCTCCTCTCTTGGTCTTGATGAGTTCAATGACTTCTATGATCTTGGGCTTCTTGATTTCGTGGATCAGCATCTGGCCAATCCTGTCATACTTCTTGACTTCAAAGGGAGTGGTGTAGTTGTGATTTCTGACTATGAGAAAGATTTTGCCAGTGTAATCAGAGTCAATTACTCCTCCTTTAACTGAGATTTCACTTTTGGCCAGACTGCTCCTGGTCTTGATAATTCTGGTATGGTTTTCTGGTAACTTGACTCCAATTCCAGTGCCAAGTAGAGTGGTGGTCTGTGGTTCAAGGGTAGCATCTTGAATGCTGGCAAGGTCCATTCCTATGGCTCCTTCAGTCTTGTATTCTGAGATCTTGACTTCAGGGTGAAACTTCTTGACCTTGAGGGTGATGTCTGATTCTTGTTCCTCCTCATTGTCACTATCAGCTTGAAGCTCTGGGGGCTGGTCATCTTCTTTGGCTTTCCTTTTTGCTTCAATGGCTTCTTGCTCATGTTTCTATTGGCAGATTTTTCTGACTTTACTGATATAGGACCAGCAGTCATTCAGGTGTTTGGAGCAGTACATCCTAGTACCATGGGGGCATCTTCCTTGAGGGGCATAGCCATTGATGATCTTGTTGTACCACTGCTCATCTGTAAGCTTGGGTGTCTTGCTCTTGTTCTTGTTCACTGAGTGCATAAAGACCTCTGTGTCTTCTTCATCTCCTTCCTCCATATCTGGTAGGACTCCTTTGTGGACATTGATAGAGACTCATACCTTTCTTCCTCTGTAGTTGATCTGCATCTTCTGGGCATTAAGGTCAATGATGGCCTTGGCCTTGTGAAGCCATTGGTTACTAATGAGGATGTCATAGTTGGTAGCACTTGTAACAATCACATCTACTGGGATAGTAGCTCCTCTTATCTTGATGGGGACTTCTTGGATTTTGCCAAGGGGGATAGCTTGTATACCATTTGCTGTGACATAGACCATTTTGGTCAACTCTTCAATATCTCAACCTAGGTGGTCAATTGCCTTCTTACTCATAAGGCATCCTCCAGCACCAGTATCAATGATGGCATCAAAGATACAGTCTTCGATCTGACAGGGGGTATAGGCTGATGTCTTGCACTGGTCTTCAGATTCTTTACCTGAGTTCTCAGATTCTTCCTGTGCATTGTGAGCTTCTACAATCTTGTACTCTTGATTCTTGGCGGTAGTTGCAAGTCCTACTCTCAACTGCTATCTGAAGGCAGAGACTTCAGCTAGCTATCCAAAAGTGGCATTGACCTTCTGTTCCTTGAGGTCCTTGTAGATATCATACTAGTGGATCTTAGTCTTGTGCAGCTTCTGTTCCTTCTTGCTTTCACTTTCTCCTAAGACTGGAGTAGTGTCTTCAATGATTTGGTGGGTGGCTTCATCTAACTCCATGTCTTGATCAATCTCCTCAGGTTGGGTCTTACTTTGAATAGTGATAGCTGGGGTCTTCTTTGGTCTTCTAACTGGCTTGCTGTTGCTCTTCTTGTCATAGGGCTTGGACCAGGTTCTGGTACCTTTAGTAGCAGGGTAGAATTCAAGCTCCTCATAGTATTCTTCATCATCAGTGTCACCAATCTCCTCAATGACTACTGCATTGGTTTGTTCTCTGGTTCTGCTAGCATTACTTGGTTGGGCTTTGCATCTCATTTTGGTCATGCAATTCTTTGTATAGTGGCCTTCTTCTCCACATTTGAAGCATATGATGTTATTGTGTTCTTCTGTAGCAGCTGCAAATCTCTGCACTGGTCTCTTGTTAGCACTTCAGACTTCTCTAACAATATCACCAAGGTGTGCAGTCATCTCAGCAAACTGCTTGGCGAGTTCTTCCACTGGATCAGCTTTGGCTGTCTTGGGGGTAGGTGGGGTTGGTTGTCTGTTTACGACTGTAGCAGGTAAGATACTAGTTGGCTTTGATGGCTCCATCTTGACACCAGTTATTTTCTCCATTGAGTGTTTGGTAGGGTGTCTGGCAGTCTAATATCTCTGTGCAAAGACCACTTTCTGATCAAGGGTCAGTGCAGCTGAGGTAGATCAGATTGCTAGGACAATTTTAGAGTGAACTCCTTTGAGGAAGGTTGAATCCACTATTTGTTCCTTGAGGTGGTCATCATAGCCAGTCAAGACAATCTGGTGGCAAATTTGGGTATAGAATGAGTTGGGATCTTTACTAAGTCCCTGGCAGATAGTATTGAGTTGATCCTTGAGAGCTTGCTTGATCTCTTTGGTATAATATGTTATTCTGAGGAAGATCTTCATGTTGGCAAGTTTGACTGCATCAGCACCAGCAATGGTGGCTGCATTGAACTTGTCTCTGACAGGTCCTCTAAGGCTGACTAGTAGAAGGGCCAATTGAGCATCCACACCAAGGGCTTGTATGGTAGCAAATTGTTCAAAGTCTTCAATGAAGGTCAGGATTGACTCTTCAGTAGTATATCCATAGAATGTGGGGGGATGCATTTCTATCTTGTCTTGAATTCTTGCAGGGGTGACTCTTGTAGTCAGGGTAGTTGTTGTAGGGTTGTTCGTTTTTCAGCTTGAAAGTGAGGGATTCATCTTGAATCACTAGCCAATAGGCACCAAGTTGTCACATAGTAGTTGCTGAGTCCTTCAAATATACCAGATTCTCTTCAAGGTATATCTCTTAGACTAACTCAAGTTTTTTATAAGCAAGTTCTTATTGGAGTATCTTCTCAAGGTCTTATAGTCCTCAAACTTCTTATCTTTAACTGTCTTGTTATCTCTTAGATTGCTTGCAAGGAAGTGTGTATAGGTGAACTTGACTGACTTTATTTCAGAGGAAATAAGAGGGGTATTTATACAAAATATAATTCAATGGTTGCTAAGATATAAAGCTAAATATAAATTTCAATAACTAAAACTACTAAGTTCTAGGGTCGGTACTGATGGTTGTACAGGTTCAGGATGCTGGCATTATCCAGTGTTATATCAAAATGCCAGTACTAGAACAATTTCACATCACCTCAAAATACCAGTGCTGGCATTATCTGGTGTTACATGAGAATACCAGTGCTGGCATTATCCAGTGTAATAAAGAACTTAGAGCAGAAAGTTCAGGACCATGGGGGCTTCATCATCATCATTATTACTGAAGGAGATGAGATCTACAAATTCTTTATGCAGGTCATGCATTTTGCATACTTCGGGTATGTTATGCAGGATGATGTCATCACCAATGACGTCATCATATTTGGCAGTGGTGGGAAAATCGGAAACAAGATCTGGAGCTCTCCAGTCTATAAGGTTCTCTTCTACAAAATAGGGGACAAATGTGGGGTCTTGAGGGGATCTAATCTGGATGCTTGGACCTTGGAATACTAAGATCAATCCTTATAGGAATTGGTCTGGGTTGTCCTGAAGAATAGGATGCCAGAAGTCTTCTACTTCTTCACTGTTGAGGGTGATAGTGGACTGGACTTCTATAGTCACCCTGGCTTCTAGTGCATTGATATAGCAGGATGACAGGTCTCTGAAATCTGAGACTCTAACATACTCCAAGTTGGGGATCGACCATAGTGCATGCCTGAAGATCTGATCGATCTTCTTAGCTATCCTCATTTCGCATATATCCATGAGAGTAGCATCTTGTAGCTCTTGGGTGCTGGCCTGTGGGAACTCTCGGTAGAGGAGGTTTCCTATTTTATACTCCTGCCACATTTGGAGGCATTCGGTAGTGATGGTGATCCTTATTTCCATTTCACAGTAGTAGAGAATGAAGTGATAAGGGTCTGCAGTACCCAGGTAGATACTAGGAGTCCTTCTTGAGCAGATTCCTATAGCTCTTCTGATGTCTTGGAACATCCTTTCCTTGACTGAGATATCTTGGTAATTCCTTGACTTTGAGATTTGGCAGATAGTAGGCATTTCATTTGTGGTAAGTCTTTGAGCTATTTTGGGATTAGTGGTTCTTGTTGGTTGCTACTACTGTGGTTCCTTGATCCTTCTTTTATATTCTTCAGGATGCTTGTACTGTGGTCACAATGACTCACAGTTGGTCATCATTGCTCATCTCATATACCATATGATCTTCTCGTGCTCTGATCTGGTGGCTTTGCAAAGAAAGGCTGTCTCCTGTGCTGATATCATCATTCTGGGGTCATCATTACAATATATATAATATAGACCAATTAGCTAAGAAGAGATAAATTATTATAAATTATATATATATTATAATAAATAAATATTATTATATAGCTAAATAATATATAAGAATACTTAGCATAGTTATTCTATATAATTACTATATATATTACCAATTTGTATAATTAACCAGATATACTAAATTAGATATATTGATTTTATCTCAAGTAGAACATTTGTTCTATATAGAAATAAGTGATCACACCTTCTCTAAATTAACCCTACTATATATTCTATAATTATCTAATATATTTAGGAGAAATATCTACCAAAAGCCACTTAATCTAAAAGAAAATATTACTAATAAGCTACTGCTAAAAAAATTGTAAGCTTTATTCTTTTTTCACTCTAATCTACTTTTCAATATAAATAAGTCTGCAAATTTTAGTCTATTTACTAGATTAAATCAGAAGAAAAGTCTGCTATTTTGAGCTACTTATCAGATAAAGTAAAAATCTACTATATTATATTAAATCTATACTTAATAAAGAAATTACTAAAATTATTCATATTATATAAATAAGAGAATTATATTTTTAGAAATTAACTAAATATTTATTACTTTTTGACAAAGTAACTAAAGACTCAAGCTAATCTATATAGCTACTTTAATCTTATAATTTATCTCTATTGAGTCAGTATATTATATTTGAGAGCTCAACTGAGAAGATTTTCAAAATCTACATAACTTTTTAGTTTACAAAAACCCAATAGTCAAACTAGATATATATATTTAATATAGTACTAATCTTTACTACTATAGGAGAATAAATCATTAGTATCATTTAGACAGAAAGAGAAGTAATTATCAAAAGACTTATTAACTATCTACTATTAGAAGAATCTCAACTAGAAGCTAGTATAGTACAGAATCCTCTATTATTACTAGTTTAATTACTAAGATTATGACTTGTAAATATATCAGAAGTACTAGTAGATATACTATCAAAAGATCTGATATAATCAGACCAGTTAGATAACTTAGATAATTTCATCTAAAACTTCAATAAACTTGTATAAGAACTTGAAGATCATATGACTTAATTCTGACTCTTCTTAAAAGTTTTATCTATTTAACTACTATCTAGATCAGCAGATTCTCTAAGTCCAGCATCTTCAAGAATACCAAGAAATATATCAATATTTCAAAGACTAAGTATATACTCTTCAACTCTCAGTAGCTCAATCAGACTTAGTATATCTAGGAACAATAACTAAAACAGATTTAGAAACTGAGGAAGAATTAAAAAATAATAATAATAAAAAGATAATATTATTATCCATATTTACAGAATATCTAGAAGAAGATTCAAGAGAATTTCTAGATACTTTTAAAGAAATTACAGTCCTGAAAGATAAAAAATAAATTATAATCTTCAAAGTATAATTAAGAGAACCAGTTAAAGGAATCATTATTAGAATATTAAATAATCTGAATTCTGATCTAAGACAACCCCTAGCTACTATAAACTACTATGTAGATCAGTATGAAATTATCTCTAACTAGTTTATTGAGAAGTATACAGAAAATAAAACTTACTACAAAGCTTAAGAATCTATTATAAGTATGAAAATAAATCTCAGATAATTTCTATGAGTATTCTTTATAAGAATTTAGAAGAGATTACATACTGTCAGATTTAATACTACTAATTAAGACATCATCAGTCTAATGATCTTTATGAATAGAATCTCTCTCAATATCACTTAGTATATCTGCAACCTTAATATCAAGAGACCTAATGATCAAGTAGATACAATCTAAGAATACTTTGATATTAAGTAAGAAATCACCTAAAATGACAATAAGAAAAAAGACAAAAAAGACCTCTTAGTCAAGACTCTTTAAGAAATTCTCAAAAGAAAAGAAACCCTCAAAGAAATAGAGAAAAGACAAGAACAAAATCTAATATCTCAGCTTTAAACTAGACTGATTGGTTGGATAAATTGAGAAACTTACTATATGTGAAAATCAGAGCTACCTACAAAATAACAAGAGTTATATACTATAAGAAAATCAGAACTATCTACTTAGATAAAACAGGAGATACCTACTATAAGATAAAAGAAGTTATCTACTCCAAAATATGACTCAAGTCCAATACTATAACTATAGACAGTTTGGACAATATACTACAGAATATAACAACAAAAGAAGTGACCAAAGAGACTCAGAATTACCAAATTGGAAGAATGCAACTCAGTATAAGAAGACTGAAGCCCTCTCTGTAGAAGATTATAAGAAAAGTGATAGTAAAGACTACAATGATCTAAACCTATACCCAACCAAGGTCATCTCCAGAAAAACAGTCTACTCTGTAGAGAAAAGAAAGGCAAATGAAAACAGACCAGTCAGGAGGTCAAAAAGGAGAATTATTCAGGAGGAAGAAGCTGAATACCAGATTGATACACCCTCTCACTCCCCTTCAGCATTTGCCCCCAGAACTGATGAACCACTCTCTGGATCTGAAGATGAAGAAATGGAGCAGGAAGAACAAGAGTCAGCAACCCCAAAACCCAAGAAGAAGTACACGGAGCCGCCGCCGACGTGGTCCAGTCTAGTATAAATCCGATCGCGTCCGCCTGGACGACGAAAGAGGCGACGAGATCGAAGAATATGCCGCCCTTGCTCTCCAGTTTCGCGAGGCAAACGTCTAGAGTTTTGAGGATCTCCTCGGCGCATTTCAGAATTTTGGAATCTTTGGTCGACCGGGGGATCTCACGAAGTGCACAGAGGAGGATAGTGACGAGGCGAGCGGATGAAAGGTCCTGCGCGGGTGTTGATGAAGCGAGGAGGTCAAGGTTCGGTAGTTATTCGGCATTGGCAAAGCCTTGTACTATAACGAGTATAGTTTGTTTTCTCTGATGTTAAAACATGATTTTTTTTTGAGAGCTTCTTGTCTGACAATCCATCAATAAAATAAAATTACCCTCATCTGCTGAAAGCGCGTGTAATTCATCTGTAAAAATTATGGTCAGAGACATCATCCATTAGCAATTATAAACGTGAACCAGGCTTGCGCATAAACATGGCAATCACTCCCAATCGTACCCGAGAACTGATAAAGATGACTCGGTATCAACCTCTGCGCCAGCACCACAAGTTAGGAACCTTCCTCAAGAACTTGGGCACGGGGACATTGTCATTTAGGGGAGGGGGGAGGTATACAGGGAGCATAGCCCAGTCCGGGAACTCGCACTGATTGTGCCACACGACACTGAGGAAGTTGACGATGTGAAGCTGGACGCGGTACTTTGCGCTGCCGTCCGTCTCCAACGGCGCCAAGGCCTCCTCGAGCTCGTACCTCTCGCCGATATAAGACAGCGGGTCGGCGGCGGCGGCGTGTAAGTCCCAGGGGGTGTCGGCTCTGGGCGGGGTGGGGATGGCGGAGTAGAGCGCCGAGCATATCGTTGCGTACCCAGAGATGTCGTCGACCGCGTTGCTACCCGTCCCGGCGAGCCATGCGCGGATGACGGCCGTTTTCGGTTCGTGCGGGGTGAGGACGACGCCTTTGTCGCGAGAGGCTCCGTGTGCTGGTGGTCGCGCTATGGAGCACAGGTGGTTGATGTATAGGTGTGCGAGGCACGAGGTTATGCATTTGAATGCGTGCACGGTATTAGAGTGAAGGGTTTGGAAAAAAAAGGACGAGCGCACCCAGCCGATGATGGCTGTACCATAATTACATGGGTATGGAAATGCAACATGTGGAGAATGAATAGGACAGCGACAATCATAGACAACGTGTTGCGTCTGGGCGTTTAATAATAAATGTTCTTGTTTGCACAGGAGGATCCGCGACACAATGCATTTTGAAAACTGGGTTGGCGTCTATTATGCTTTGGATGGGTCACATGTTATTTACGAAACAGTGCATGCCTCCAGCACTCGGGGGTTTTTTTTTTTGTAAACATATACTCCCCATATGCCGAGATAAAGGCGTCAAAGGAGAGTGATTCGTGTATGTAATCACTTCACGTGCTGGCGTCGTTCCTTTCGTTGTCACAATCCTCGCTATTTTAAAACCATTACTGGTTGCGCGCATAATGCCAAATCCGACTCAATGAAACGGGGTTTCTCGTTTATATTTAGTTAAAACATCACCAGGTACATGACAACGCGGGAGCAGTGGCCTTATCCTCCAATTGAAATGTAGTACATGACGCATAGAACAATCCACGCAGACCGCAACGCAAAGATATCTAAGCCATCAAAACCGTAGACGACGAATCCGCCGAATGCCTGCACGCTCGAAGCACCACTCTTAGCAGCAAAATTTCCAGAGCAGGCGAAAGCCGGGTCGGTGCGTGGGGTGGAGACGGAGCCGGTGCAGTTGGCGGCGGTGGAAATCTTGGGGGTCTCGCCCTTCGCGACGTTGCGGAGCCAGGAGCGCTGGTAGCCGGCGGTCGGGTAGCCGGGCCAGACGGTGGCAATGACATCGGCGAGGACGGCGTCGTCAAAGATAACGGCGGACTCGAACCAGTCCCGGCCACCAGCGACGGTCTGGATACCGTCCTCGCGGAGAATGGCCTGGTTGGCGACGAAGCGATAGGTAGGGGCCGTGGCGTTGGTGATGCCAAAGATAGAGTGGATGTCGCTGAGGGTCGGGGCGAGGTAGGTTTCATCGATAATCATGTCGACGTTCTGGATTGCGACAAGGAAGTCCTTGGAGGTGCTGAATTTAGTAGTGTTGGGGGCGAAGAAGGTGGCGCCGGTGGCAGGGTGATTCGAATACGGAGGGTAAGCATCGAGAGAATACGTGTGAAAAGCGCCGAACCCTAGATCACAAAGAACAATACGTACCAGCATCGGTGGTCAGCTGCATCTTGAAGTTGGCTGTGCTGATGTCCCACGACGGGATGTTGTTTGTGTATTCGGAAGGGGCACTGTAGCTGACCCACGAGACAACAGGCTTGTTGCCGTTGATGTTGGCAGCAGCGCGCCTGAGACAGTTGTAGTTGTCGTTGATGCTGGCGCTGATTTTGTTGCCACTGTCCTCAAGGTTGAACCAGGTGGAGTAGAACTCGACCCTCGACCCATTCGGCGCGCTGGATATTGCGACGGAACACGTTAATAACATTGTCTCGATTTACACAATGTAGAGTTTCACCAGAGAACGGCACAAATAAAAACACCAAGACCTACAGTGTTATTCGAGGTACTGGCAGAAGGAGAACCAAACACGACGTCAATTTACGCGAGGATCTGCACCATGAACGTGGCGTTGGAGGAGGAGATCTGGATGATAAAGTTATTGGCCAGACCCTTCTGGAGGCAAGGAGAGGAAACATACTGCTCTTCAGAGAGGGCCATGATATTGGCGCCGACGCCGAGTGCCTCCAGGTAGGTGTTACTGCTGGTCTGGAGGGTGGCGACCTTGGCGACGGGGACGGCGAAGACCTTGGTGCCGTTGGGCAGGTTGGTCGAAGCCGGGGTGCCATACTGATAGAGGGCGAAGGCCTCGTTGGTCATCTTGTTACTGACGAGCTTGTAGTTGTTGAAGTACTGGATTGCGAAGAGGGTTGCATTGTCAACTGGTGGGAAAGGGTGGGGAGGGGGGGGTTGTGTCAGAAGCGGGGGGTTTTTTTTTTCTTGAGCGAATAGAAGATCTCCGGCGACGTTTCGACTTACCATGGATCTTGGCCGGGAGGGCGTTATAGGTGGTGACACATTGTTGGGAGTTCTGCTGGGCAGAGGTTCGGAATCCACGAACATGGCCATCTTGCTGTTATTGGACCTCCTTGCGCCTTCCATCGGTTCAGCGATGACGCCGGGATTCCGCGCCCGCGAATTCGCTCATGGGGACCGACCGCAGAGAACTTGTGGCCAAGGATGTGCGGCGCGTGGGTTGCCAGATTCGCGTGGACGGGTCGGGCCAGCGATGGCGCCCGCGCCCGCCGAGGCGAGAAGTCGTCGTGCTGTTGAAGAGGGCGTTGTGTAGCATGGGTGGCGGTGCGCGCGATGGTGAGGCACACGTATGTTTGGAGGTTTTTTGGGAGTTGGGGGACTGTCATCAATAAACACGCGCCTGTTGTGGCTCAAGCAGGGAATTGACACCTCCAAACTCGACGGGGACGACTCTCAGTTGGTGTTTTTAATATCTACAACCGGCAAAAAAGAAAGCCAGGCTTACCTATTCGTAAGCGGCCAAAGCAGGAAGCGAAAAGAAGAAGGCCTGAAAGCCAGGCTTATCCCGGTCCGAATTTATTAAGCGCCCGGACCGACCACAAAGCCGTGCCCACCCTTAAGCGCTGGTCGACGTATTTTAGAGTGCCTCGTTACCAACAACACTTAAAATCCATACGGAAGACGCCAGCTTATCAACACTAGTTTTGACCCCCCTCGCGCGCGGTTGTGGGATTCACTGTGTTTCGGACTAGTGCTACAAAATTTTGGGCGCCATCAGGGTGGAACTTGTTTCAGGCGCAAATTTGTAATTATATCCCCGCACTCCCAATAATTCAATGATAGCTTAGGAACATTATTTGCTCTTGAGAACTCAATTTTCTTTTTTACTTTATATAGTCTATTACATTTTGTTATTTCTTTTCATATTTATACAAATATTTGAAAATAAAGCTTCTGATATTTTATGCAATTTAAGCAATATGTTTGAGATAGTAATATCAGAAAATTATTAATAAAGTAGATTGTCTAACAATAATAGTGGCTTTTAAATTTTTGTTCTTTAAGTTAGTTTATTCAAATTTCTTTTATGATAAGTCAATATCTTATTTATTTTTCTCAATATATTATATATATAATAAATCAGTAGCTATTATATATAATATAATAGAGTATAGAGTTAGATAAATAATTGAAAAGAAAGATTTTAACATACTTTTAAATACAAGAGTCTGGATTTTTTTGAAATAAATTTAATTCTCTATCAGCTTTCTTGAAGTGAGAGAATAGATAAGAGATAAGAAAATAAGAGATTTTATAGTTAGTTAATATAAATAATAAATCTTATATCTATAAATAAAATAAAACAAAAATTCTTTTATATATAATCTTAAAATAATCAGTATATCACTTATTCAAATTAGTTCTTTCTTTTAGTATATTTTTTCTTTTAATATATTCTTCTTTATATATATATATAGTATATTCTAAAACTAAACTAATATTTTATTAAATTTTATATTTTATAGTTTTATATTAAAAATATAAATTTATTATTTTTAATTTTTATTTTATCTTAAATTTTTTTTTAAAAAATAAACTTTATTAATTCAGATTTGAAATAAAATTATTTATAAATATTCTTTATTTAATAGACAGATAATAAATTGAGATATATATTTAAACTTATTATAGTTATTCTTTTAATATTTCTCTATAATCTCATATAATTTATTTTTTAAAATTTTATTTATTTTATTTTTTTAAAAAATAATAAAAAAACTCTTTTTAAATATATATAAATATTTATAATATATTATTAATATACTGAATTCAAACATTAAAGTAATGATATTTTGTCCAAAAAAGACTATTTAAGTATACTTTCTATTCATAATAAATTATAATTTATTTATTAAATAGATTAGTTATAGTTTAAGATTATATAAATTATTATAGTATTAAATATATATAAGAATAACAGGAGAATAAATAGATACTGTACTAAATAGACTAATATTAAGTGACTAAAAGTATATAGTATCCTCTAATAAACAAAAATCAATTATTTTGGATTCTATATATAATATCTTTTTCTATCATCTTCAAATTTTTACAGTCAATTAATATTATATAACTTTCTTATTAAAAATGCTACAAAACTACTTTAAATAGACTACAAATACTCAAACAGTATATTATTATTATCTCAAATATCTAAGATATTATAAAATTATAAAATATCAATATAAGTCATATGATATTAATTGACTAAAATTTAAAGATAATAGAAAAAGATATATATTATATATAGAATCCCAAATAATTTATTTTTATTTTATTAAAGGATATTATATACTTCTAGTTATCTAATATTAATCTATTCTATATAGTATCTATTTATTCTCCTATTATTCTTATATATATATTTAATACTATAATAATTTATATAATCTTAAACTATAATTAATATATTTAATAAATAAATTAAAATTTAGTATAAGTAGAAAGTATACTTAAATAGCTTTCTTTAGACAAAATATCATTACTTTAATGTTTGAATTAGTATATTAATAATATATTATATATTTATATATTTAAAAAGAGTTTTTTTATTATTTTTTTAAAAGATAAAATAAATAAAATTTTAAAAAATAAATTATATAAGATTATAGAGAAATATTAAAAGAAAAACTATAATAAGTCTATTAAATAAAAAATATTTATAAATAATTTCATTCTAAAACTGAACTAATATTTATTTTTTGTTTTTTTTTTTAGAATATTTTTTTAAAGATAAAATAAAAATTTAAAAATATTAAATTTAATATTTTTAAATATCTCTAATATAAAACTATAATATATTATAAGATAAAATATATTTATATAGAGTATTTCTATTTAAATAATTGAAATATAAAATTTAATAAAATATTGATTCAGTTTTAGAATATACTATATATTATAACATAGCAGATACTTAATCTTGAAAATATGTCAGATTTCTGTATCTTGAAAACTTAATCTTCTTTGACTTTGCAGAGTCCTCAGGATACAGGAGTGGATGAGTTCGAAGTGTTTCTGTCTACAAGCTTACTAGTTCCTTTACTTCTTCTTTGCTTTAAACTATTTCAATCTGAGGTTTATTCACTCTAAGATACTGGATTATTTATACAAGTTTGCTAGCTATAAGATAGCTAAGTAATGAGTTATTTTCTATCAGTGGTGAATCTTTCACCATCTGTGAAGATTTCACCAATGGTAAAGTTTTCATCAATGGTAAAATATGACTGCTATTTATATGGCTATACTATATCAGGAATAGGGTTCAGGTACTGCAATCAAATATCTAATTCTTCTGATTCATGTTTACTAATTCAGATTAACTGTCACAACTTTCTCCTGAATAGGTAGTCTATCTCTGAAGTATTCTATTCAAACTTCTAGGCTTCTATGATTTGTATCTTCTTATATTGTACAGTTTGTGCCATAACATCCTTCCAGTATTGTCTCTTGATACATCCAAAGTCAATTGGGGTTATTTCTCAAAAATAGGCTAGGGCTGGCTCATCATCTTTGAATAACTTGTACACTCACTTGGCAATTGTAATCTGCATATAAGAGAGTTAACATTTCCTGATTCAGTCTTCTTTTCCCATCTTTGGCTTTGAATTCAGTAGTTGTCCTAGCCTGAAGTATTCCTAAAACTCAATTCAGTTCTGGTAGATCTTGAAGTATGAAATTTGTGACAAGTGGGTCTGAACTATATTCTGAATGCTATTGAAGGATTCCTCTATTGTAAGTGACTCAGTAGAATACCACTGTCTTTCTATGACTTGTTGGGCAGTACTTGTGATCCTGAGAGTAACTGCATTACTTCGTTGACTATTCATGGTACTTCTTGAGTCAGTTTCAGTAGATGGTAGTAGGAACAATTGTGTCTGAGAGTTTTTGTAGCCAAAAGGTGATTCCTTTTATATCTTGCACAAGATAAGATCCTTCCCACTTAGGCTCCAGTTTTCATGACCATGAAGCTTCTACTATGTTCTAATACACCAAGACTTTGTCTCCTATCTTAATAATCTCCAGAGGTTTGTGAATCTTTTCTACATTATTCCACTGTAGTGTCTGTACCTTATTTATGTAATCCTCAGCCTTCTTCTTGATTTGATATAGTTTCCATATCTCTGTGTCCATGTATTTCCATATAGCATCTCCATTGGATGATAGAGTTCTTTGAGAACTTTCTTCTCTGAACAGCATTTCTCAGAGAGTAAAATGGGTACTTTGTAATCAGATATCCCAGAGAGCAGATAATGCTATTGGCAGATAGTGATCCCAATTTTCATAGTTATTACAGATCTTGGCAATAATATTCTTGAGGGTCTTGTTGGTCCTTTCCACTTGTCTATTTTCTTAGAGATAATATGTTGTAGTCTGAATATGCTGGATCTTATACTTTTTATAAAGAACCTCAGAGAACTGGTTCATGAATTCTGTTCCTCTGTCTGTGATTACTTATATTGGGGTCTCGAATCAGCAGATGATTTCTTTGTAGAAGCAATCAGCAATTGACTGTCCTTGAGAGGTCCTGCCTCTATCCATTTTGTAAAAAGGTCTATAATGATAATGATATATCTGTTGTCCATCAAGGTCAGGAGTAGTGGGCCAATTATATCTATTGTTATGTGGGCAAAGGGGATTGGTTCTATATATGCTGATCCTGGGGTCTGATTTCATTAATCTTATTTCTGTTTCTGGTATTTGTCGCAGGTCTTGACAAATTGTCTGATATCTTCCTCCATTTCTGGCCACTATATTGTTCTTCTTGCTTTATCATATATATTGGTTCCTCCTAGATGGCCAAGTTCATATATTGATTTCATTACTTGCTTCTTCTTATATTTTAGTATGACTAGTAGTTTTCCTTTCTTTAGTATTTCTCTATTGGTTCTGAATTGTTTCTATATTCTGTTGATAATTGTTTGTGTCCATTCTTCCAGATGTTGAGACATCTTTTGCTGTCTCAGGTATGTGATGATTCCATAGTACAGCTCCTTATTCATTATTGGTTTGTTGGATTGAGGTCCTTCAGGATATCTGTGAGAGAGTATCTGTATTGACATTGGTTCTTCCTGGGCAGTGTGTGATGGTTACATCATAGGCTTGCAACTTTATGATCCATCTGGCATAGATTTCTTTGGGTTGTCCAGTGGTCAATAGCCAGGTGAGGGCTGAGTAGTCCATCTGAATAGTGAAGTATCTTCTAGCCAGATAGTAGTGGAACTTTTCTACAGCCCAGATAACTGCAAGATACTCTAACTTGTATGATTCATATTCTTTTTCAGCTCCTCAGATTCCTTGACTAAGGTATATAATAACATACTCTACTTTATCTTTCTTTTGAGCTAGGACTGCTCCTAGTTCTTGTATGCTTGCATCTATCTATAGGATGAACTCTTGAGTCCAATCAGGTCTCCTAAGAATAGGCACCTGAATCAGTCTGACCTTGAGCTCATCAAATGCTTGTTGCTGCCTACCAGTCCATTGGAACCTAGTGTCCTTCTTACTGAGTTTATAAATTGGACCTGCAATATTAGAGAATCCTCTAATAAATCTTTGGTAATATGAGGCAAGTCTCATGAAGGCTTAGGCTTCAGTAATGGTAGTGGGTCTTGGGTATGCTGCTACTGCTTGTATCTTGAGAGGGTCTATATATATTCCATCTCAGTTGATGACATGACCAAGGTAGGAGATCTTGATTTCTGTAAACTTGCATTTCTTGGACTTGCTTGATCTCATCTGTATAATAGGTATTTCAGAGCCAGGTCTTCTGTGCTGTCAGTATAACATCAGCATCATTTCCTATATGAGTTGTGGCTATAAATGCTGCTCTGGTAGAACCTCATAGGCTGAAGGGTATGAGGACTACTTGCTGTACTACTGTCAGGGTTCTTACAGTGGCATACTGCTCAAAGTTATCAATAAAAGTGATGATTGATTTGTCTGAAGTATATCTGTAGAATACTAGTAGTCTCATATCTATTTTGTCTGAGTATCTTGGCTCGGTTTGTATGGTAGTTTGAGTGGTGGTAGTTGTTTGTTGTTTAGCTTGAAAGTGAGAGATTTATCTTGAATCACTAGCCAATAGACACCAAGTTGTAATGTAGTAGACACTTAATCTTAGAAGTATGTCAGATTTCTGTATCTTGAAAACTTGATCTTCTTTGACTCCACAGAGTCCTCAGGATATAGGAGTGAGTGAGTTTGAAGTATATCTGCCTGTATGCTTACTAGTTCCTTTGCTTCTTCTTTGCTTTGAACTATTTCAATCTGAGGTTTATTCACTCTAAGATACTGGGTTATTTATATAAGTTTGCTAGCTATGAGATAGCTAAGTAATGAGTCATTTTCTGCTAGTGGTGAATCTTTCACCATCTGTAGAGATTTCACCAATGGTAAAGTTTTTATCAATGGTGAAATATAACTGCTATTTATGTAGCTATACTGGGTTTAGGTACTATAATCAAATGTCTAATTCTCCTGATTCATGTTTACTAATTCAGATTGACTGTCACAATATATATAATAAATCAGCAGCTATTATATATAATATAATAGAGTATAAAGTTTGATAAATAATTAAAAAGAAAGATTTTGACATACTTTCAAATATAAAAGTCTGAATTTTTCAAAATAAATTTAATTCTCTATTAGCTTTCTTGAAGTGAGAGAGAGTAGATAAGAGATGAGAGAATAAGAGTTTTTATTATTAGTTGATATAGATAATAAATTTTATATTTATAAATAAAATAAAATAAAGATTCTCTTATATATAATTTTAGAAATAATCAATATATTACTTATTCAAATTAGTCTTTTCTTTTAGTATATCCTTTTTTTTAATAAATAATTCTTTATAGATTTATATATTTTATAATAGAGTATATTTATTTATTTAATATATATATATACATATATAGTGTAATATAGTTGATGCTTAAACTTGGAAGTACATTAGATTTCTGTATCTTAAAAACTTAATCTTCTTTGACTCTATAGAGTTCTCAAGATATAGGAGTGAGTGAGTTCAAAGTATATCTATCTGCAGGCTTACTAGTTCCTTTGCTTTCTCTTTGCTTTTGAACTATTTCAATCTAAGGTTTATTCACTCTAAGATACTAGGTTATTTATACAGATTTATACACTATAAGATGAGTTATTTTGCTAATAGCAAAGTATTTACTAATAGCAAAGTATTTACTAGTAATAAAGTATTTGCTAATAGCAAAGTATTTACTAGTAGTAAAGTATTCACTAGTAGCAAAGTATTCACTAGTAGTAAAGTTTTATGACTGCTATTTATATGGCTATACTATATTGGGAATTGAGTTTAGATACTATGATCAAATGTCTAATTTCTCTGATTTATATTCTTAATTCAGATCAATCATCATAACTTCCTTCTGAATAGGTGATTCATCTCTGTGATATCCTATTTACTTAATCTTCTAGGCTTTTATAATTTATATCTCTTTATACTATGTAATTTATATATAAGTGGGTTACTTGTTAGTATAACTATTATATAGTTCTGAAAGAGTTTTCTAGAAGTTCTGGATATTCTGAAAGACTGTTTTCTTAAGATCAAGATCAATTTCATATAGAGTACATCCTCTATACTTATTGATTTCAAGATCAGATTGAACTAAAGTCCTTTTTTGGACTAGTTCTGGATATTCAGGATTTTTCATATTTTAGAAAGTTCAAGAAACTAAGACTGGCTTAGTTGAATTGGCATATTGCTGCAGACAATACCCAATTAGGAAATTTCATGATAGAGTTAGGAGTGGGACCTAACAGAGAGCAGATTTACTTAAGAGTGATTTGTGGATTATTAAATAGGTTTATTCACTATTTATATATAATATTACTATACTAGAAGTAGTTTATATAAAGGGATATTGTGGAGAAGTATTCAGAGGTTATGTTTAGATTGTTTAAGTATTCAAGTCCTAGATTCTGAGATCTGAGAGAGGGGGTATTTATACTAGTGAGGGGCTATCTAGACTATACTAAATATGGATATAGCACTTAGTACCTTGCTGAGTCAGAATACAGTCATATAGTATAAGTGTGATCTGATATATCAAGAGATTGTCTAACTGCTGAGTCAGTTCATAGTCATGTTGCATGAGGCTAATCTAACTATATATACTAATGGCTGCTAAGCTATTTATAGATTTAGATGCTATTTGGATAGTCTTTGATGATATCACCATTGATGATATCATTTCTGATGAAATAGTTATTTAGGAAGAGGGGTTCACAGATTACTTCTCCCTGTTCACTGAGATAATAATACATTGAAACTTTATCACTATCCCATAAGATAGCATCATCTGTCTCATATGCTGGATATGGAGTTAGTGAGTACAGGAGGAGTGCATTGTCTTTACTTTCATCAGATTCACTGTCTACATATCTTTTATAGATTATGGTACTATAGTTGCTGAGTTGTAGTATGCTGGTGGTTGTACTTCATATCACTTATACTTGAGTGATGGAGTTGTGGGTTCAATCTCAAGAGTCATCTGGAGATATAGATTATGTTCTCCAGTCTCTTCATTGTAGTTAAAGTAATTAGGGGTGAACACAGACTGGTATTTGTACCAGTGGTCATTATCCTAATAGGTCTTGTAGGTAGTTATGAACTATTATAAGTTCATTAGCAAGATTGGTGGAGTAATCAAAGTTGACAAAGATTCTTGGCTTGAGGTTATATCAGTATCAGAGGGATCATTATCTTCTACTTCATCATCATCAAACTGGAATATATTATAGATGTCCTTTATAGACTTGGAGTATTTACAAGATATAGTTGTCAGAGTATGGAAAGGTTCTGTCTGTGGTTTGAACATACTCAATATACTTGTAGTTGAGTTCTTGTATCATATCATCAATTTGACCATAGGATAGGGTTGTGACCATTTTAGTGTTAGTAACTCAGAGGTGAGAAATAAAGATACTATACTCATAGAAGAGTTCTCAGTATTTACAGACAATGAGTTTCTGATATTGAGACATCTGGGTAATATTCATATTATAATAGTGTTTGATCATATCTTCTAGAAGGTAGCCAATCTGGTAGTAGCTTGAAATTTGTCCAATTCAGTAGATCTTACTAAATATATTCAGAGTATTCTATCAGGCTTTCATAAAGTAGAGGAGTGCTAGGCTATAGATATTTATAAGGGGTAGAGAGGGTGTGACTTGGTTGACAATGGCATTCCAAATGTCAGTATAGATACAGTTATAGATCTCAGTAGTCATATTTGTATATATATTCAGAAGTTGGGGTTGTTTGTTTAGTTTGTTGTAGTTCTCTATTTTGACATATCTCAGTACTTGGTATATATATATTCCATCCTAATTGGTAAGACTCTATTTGTGTAAATCTTGTGTTTCATAACTTCAAGTTGACTCAGCTTTATATACTGTGACTTCAGTTTGACTCAGCTTTATGATCTTATAGGTGACTTCTAGATTTATTCAGAAGTTGCATATGATTTTAGTAGCTTGTTCAGAGGGTGACATGTGATTTCAGTGGCTTGGAGGTTGTGCACTTACATTGTGTCATTATATTATCTCAATATTGTCTCTTAATGTATCTGAAGTCTGCTGGAGTTACTTCTTGGAGATAAGCTAGAGCTGTTTTATCTTCTTTAAACAACTTATTTACTTATTTGGTGATAGTAATCTGAGTATAAGAGAGCTGACATTCTCAGATCTAGTCTTCTTTTCCTATTTCTGATTATGAATTCAGCAGCTACCTAAGCTTGAAATATTCTTAAAACTCATTTCAGTCCTAGTATACCTTAAAATATAAAATTCATAATAAGTGTATTTGTACTATACTCTGAATACTATTGAAAGATTCCTCCATCATTGGTAGCTTAGTAGAATACCACTGTCTTTCTATGGCTTATTGTACAGTACTAGTAATCTTAAGAGCTGTGACATTACTTTATTGATTAGTCATAATACTTCTTAAGTCAGTTTCAATGAATAGCAGTGAGAATAATTATGCCTGAGAGTTTTTGTAGCCAAAAGTTGGTCCCTTTTATATCTTGTACAAGGCAAGGTCCTTCCCACTTAGGCTCTAGTTTTTATGATCATAAAGCTTCTACTATATTCTGATACATCAGGACCTTATCTCTTATCTTAATAATCTCTAGAAACTTATGAATCTTTTCTGCATTATTCTACTCTAGTGTCTGCACTTTGGTTATATAATCCTCAGCCTTCTTCCTGATTTGATATAGTCTCTATATTTCTCCATCCACACATTTCCATATAGTATCACTATTGGACAATAGAGTTTCTTGAGAACTTTCTTCTCCAAACAGCATTTTCCAAAAGGTGAAATGGGTGCTTTGTGATCAAATATTCTGGAGAGCAGATAATGCTATTGACAGATAGTAATCTTAGTTTTTATAGTTATTGCAGATCTTAGTAATAATAGCCTTGAGGGTCTTATTGGTCCTTTTCATCTATCCATTTCCTTGAGAATTATATGCTATAGTCAGAATGTACTGGATCTTATACTTTTTGTAGAGAACCTTGAAGAACTGATTTACAAATTCTGTTCCTCTGTCTGTGGTTACTTGTATTGGGGTCTTGAACTGGCAGATGATGTCTTTGTGAAATAAATCAGCAATTGACTGTGTATTGGCTTTCTTAAGGAGTCCTGCCTCTATCCATTTCATGAAGAGGTCTATGATAACAATAATGTATCAGTTTCTAGTCAAAGTCAAGAGTAGAGAGCCAATCACATCTATTGCAATGTGGGCAAATGGTACTGGTTCTATGTGTGCTGATCCTGGAGCTTGATTTCATTGATCTTGTTTCTGTTTCTGGCATTTGTTATAGGTCTTGACAAATTGTCTGATATCTTCCTCCATTCCTAATCACTATATTGTTCTTCTTACTTTATTATATGTATTCATTCCTCCTAGATAGCTAAGTTCATATACTGATTTCATTACTTACTCCTTCTTGTATTCTGATATGACTAGTAGCTTTTCTTTCTTCAATATTTCTTCATCAGTTTTGAATTGTTTCCATGTTCTGTTGATAATTGTTTGTGTTCATTCTTTTAGATGTTGGGGCATCTTTTGCTGTCTCAGATAGCATAGTAGAGCTCCTTACTCATAATTGATTTACTGGTTGGGGGTCCTTTGGAGTGTCTATAAGAGGGTGTCTGCATTAGCATTAGTTCTTTCTGGGTGGTGTAATGGTTATGTCATATGCCTGTAACTTTATGATCTATCTGACATAGATTCCTTTGGGTTGCTTAGTGGTTAGTAGCCAAGTAAGGGCTGAGTAATCTGTCTGAATGGTGAAGTGTCTTTCAGCAAGATAGTAGTGGAACTTTTCTACAGTCCAGATAACTATAAGATATTCCAATTTATAGAATTTGTATTCTTTTTCAGCTTCTCAGGTTTCTTGACTTAGGTATATGATGATATACTCCACTTTGTCTTTCTTTTGAGCTAAGATTACTCCTAGTTCTTAGGTGCTTATATCTATCTGCAAGATGAATTCTTGAGTCCAATCAGGTCTTCTGAGGATGGGTGCCTGAGTCAGTCTGACCTTAAGTTTGTTAAATGCTTTTTGTTGTCTACCAGTCCATTAGAACTTATTATCCTTCTTGTTGAGTTTGTAGATTGGGCCTGTAATGTTAGAGAATCTTTTGATAAATCAGTAGTAGTATAAGATGAGTCCCATAAAGACTTGGGCTTTGGTAACTATAGTGGGCCTTAGATATACTGCTACTGCTTGAATTTTGAGGGGGTCTGTGTGTATTCCATCTCAATTGATGATATGGCTAAGATAGATGATCTCAATTTCTGTGAATTTGTACTTCTTGGGCTTGATGTAAAGATCATGCTGTCTTAGCTTCTTTATTATCTGCTGAATATGCTGCAGATATTCCTCAGGTGTCTTATTGTAGATAATTACATCATCAACATAAACCATTATCTATCTTCTCATATCATAGCAGACATTTTTGTTTATCATTTACTGGAAACTTACTGGTATATTGCACATTCCAAATAGTATTTACAGGTAGACATAGGTTCTATCTGGAGTGATAAAGGCTGATTTTTCACTTACTGTTTCTGTGAGTCTAATTTGGTGGAATCTTGAGTATAGATCCAAGGTACTATAGTACTGTACTTTGTCTTTCAGAGTTATAAGGATGTCATTGATGAGGGGCAGTGGTTGGTGATCCTTCTTGGTGACTATATTGAGCTTTCTATAATCAACACAGAGTCTTGGGGTAAATTCTCCAGGCTTGCTTCCTTTCTTTGGGGCTAGTATAACTGGTGAAGACTAGAGGCTGCTGGTTTCCTTGATGATACCAGCTTCTTCCATCTGCTTGATTTCTTCTCTGAGCCATTCTCAGTAGGCTGATAGGACAGATCTTGCTTTCTGGTAAATTGGTTCAGTATCTCCAGTATCTATATCATGATAGTAGTGTGGAGTCTTTCCTTTGATATTCTTGAAGTCTGTAGTAAAGATGTCCTCAAATTTGTAGAGTATTTTCTTGAGCTCTGTCCTGAGTGGGAATTTATTTCCAATAGTATAGCTGTACTTATTTGTAGTTTTCTCCTTCTTGTGCTTCAGCTTGATGATCTTGGTACTAGTGAATACTCCTCTTTCTATAGATCTGAATTCTTTCCTTCTTCTTTCTGTTTCCTCCAACTTCATGACTTCCATGATTCTTGGCTGAAGAACTGGGAAGATCAATATCTATATCAGTTGGTCCTACTTCTTGATTGGAAATAGAATCATATGATTATAGTTCCTAGCAATAAGTAGTATTTCTCCAATGTAATCTAAATCAATGACTCTTTCTTCAATTGTGATTTTACTTCTAGCCAGACTTCTTATCTTGAAGATTCTGATATGGTCCTTTGGAATAGTCATCTCTAGATCAGTTACAAGTAGGGTAGTTGTCTAAGATTCAAGTACAGTTTCCTCCACTGTGGTAATATCCATTCTAGCTATATTTTCTGACTTATATTCTGATAAGACTATATCAGGATGAATCTTCTGAATCTTGATCTTGATTTTCTTTTCATCATCACTATCTTTGAAGAGAGCTGATGGTTTGTCATCCTCTTCTTTCTTTATTTTCTTTTCTTCTCTTGCCTGTTTCTCAAGAGCCTTCTATTTTCTTTAGTGATAGATCTTCTTGATTTTGCCAGTGTACTGGTAACACTCATTGATATACTCTATATAGTATATTCAGATCTCATGGGAGTAGACTCCTTGTAGTGTATATTCTTCTATAATCTTCTTAACTAGTCTTCTTTGCTCATCCATCTGATTTTCTTCTTCTTTTCTGAGTCGTCACCATATAGGCTTCTTCTTGTTTACTCTCTTCTTCCTTCATCTCAGACAGGACTTCTTTGTTGACATTGATGGAAATTTACACCTTCTGTCTATAGTAGATGATCTACATCTTCTGAGCATTCAGATCGATTATTGCCTTGGCTTTATGAAGTCACTAGTTGCTGATAAGGATGTTATAGTTGATTACATTAGTCATGATTATATCTACTGAAATGGTTGCTCCTTCAAACTTGATGGGAACATCTCAGATTTTTCCCAGAGGTATGGCTCTTGTACTATCTGCTATGATGAATACTAATTTGATTACTTCTTCAACTTCCCAACCTAGGCAGTCTGCTGCTTTCTTACTAAGGAAGTATCCTCCTGCTCTTATATCAATGATAGCCTCAAAGACTCTATCCTTAATTTGATAGATTATATAGGCAGAGGTCTTACAATTGTCTTCACTTTCTTCTCCTAAGTTTTCTTGAACATTGTTGGCCTCCATTATCTTCCATCCTTACTCCTTGGTTGTTTCAATAAGTCCATATCTCATTTGCTGTCTGAATGTGGGTATTTCTGCCAGCTGGCCAAAGGTTGCATTGACCTTTTGTTGACTGAGGTTCTTGAAGATATCATACTTAAAGGTCTTAATTTTGCAAAGCTTCTTCTTTTCTCCTTCACTAGCTGAAGTGGTTTCTCAGATGATATCTTGAACAGTCTATTTTAACTCCATATCTTGATTCATTTTATTATCTTGACTTTCTGTAACAGTCTCTATTTGCTTTTCCACAGAGTTCTTTTTGGGTCTCCCTAGTGGTCCCTTTACCATATTCCAATATATCAGAACTTTGTCTCCTATCTTGATAATCTCCAGAGGCTTGTGAATTTTTTCCACATTGTTCTATTATAGTGTCTGTACCTTGGTTATATAATCTTTAGCCTTCTTCCTGATTTGGTATATCATCCATATTTCTGTATCTATATGTTTTCATATAGTATCTTCATTAGATAATAAGGTTTCTTGAGAACTTTCTTCTCCAAATAGTATTTCTTGAGGAGTAAAGTGTGTGCTTTTTGATCAGATATCCTGGAGTGCAGATAATGCTATTAGCAGATAGTGATCTCAGTTTTCATAATTATCACAGATCTTAGTGATAACATTCTTGAGAGTCTTATTAGTTCTTTCTGTTTATCCATTTTCTTATATATGATAGGCTATAGTCTGAATGTGCTGGATCTTGTATTTCTTATAGAGAACCTTGAAGAACTAGTTTATGAATTCTGTTCCTCTGTCTGTAGTTACTTGCTTTAAGGTCTTGAATCAGCAGATGATTTCTTTGTAGAAGAAATTGGCTATTGTCTGTACATTGGCTTCATTGAGGGGTCCTGCTTCTATCCATTTTATAAAAAGGTCTACAATAATAATAGTATATCAGTTGCCAGTTAAGATCAAAGGTAGAGGACTGATTATATTCATTGCAATATATACAAAGGGTGCTGGTTCTATGTGTACTGATCCTGGAGTCTGATTTTATTGATCTTATTTCTGTTTCTGACATTTTTTTACAGATCTTGACAAATTGTCTGATATCTTTCTTCATTTCTGGCCACTATATTATTCTTCTTGCTTTATTATATATATTTGTTCCTCTTT